>JADLZL010003220.1:0-276819 GCA_015844335.1 Chrysopogon serrulatus | reverse complement strand
ATAGACAAACATACAAGGTATGCTTCACACTTTGGGAGGGCTATGTATGTACCTTTGGCTCACATATGCATCCAGATTCCAGAGCAAAGGTGAGCTGCTGGGTCCATGAAATGAAGCTTGAGCCCCCCAAAAGGCCAAAGTGGATAAGATGTGTGCCTCAAGTTTTGAATTAAATAGGTAATAATCTGCTAACACAGGTGGCTAAAGCTAAGTGCTGGGTCGTGATTAGATATGTACCTAGGACTGGAGTGGATAGGGAAAGGAATAGGTACCCCAGTTAATAACATTCATTCATGAACTCTTGCATGCATTAGTTAGCGGAAAAATTGCTACCTTGGATGGATCTGTCTGTCTGATTAGATAATACAGTAGTACGAACTAGAATCAAGGGCGGGCGGGGCGCGTCTATCTAAACTCTAAACAGAGAAGGAGGGGAGGGACAGTGATAGCGATAGATTGGATGGGGATCAGGCTGACTCACCAGCACGAGCACAAACGGATGGGATCGGATCAGATCTCCCGGGAGGAGAGGGAAGGGGAGCGGAGCGGAGCGGCGGCAATGGAGTGCGGTGGGGACGTGGGGTGGAGGATCTGCCGGATCCGGTAGGCGGCGGCGGCGGCAGGGAGAGCAGAGCACGCCGCACGCCACACGCCACACGCCAGGGAGAGGAAGAAGAGTGGAGTGGAGCCCTCGCTCGCTCGGCTGGGGAGGGGGATTTGGGAACGGAACGGAGGGGAAGGGGGGGCGTGGTGGGGTCGGTCAGGCCTTCTTCCCCTTCGATTCCCAAATAAAGTCGGCATCCACCGGTGCGAAGCGAAGCGAATGCGATCGATCCTTCACAAGATAGTGCGGTCTCGATCGGAAGAGTGGGACCCACGTTTCTTAAATCAATCAAATTGTTTAGATTCTGATTAAAATGATGTCTATGGTAACAAAAAAAATTACGATTAAATCATTTACAAAATATGTTTTATTAATAAATTTAATTATAGACATAATAAATGTTAATATTTATTTAATATTACAAATTTGGGTAAACTTGAGCTAGTTTGACTATCCCATAATTACATCTTATCTTTTTATGACTGAGGGAGTAAATTTTAACTGCACTAGAACACAATGTTCGTCCACTCAAAAAAAAAACATTGTTGATCATTGACATACATTCATGCTTGCACGATGATTTGGCGTGACAACTCAATAAAAACAGTAACAATGTAGTGTTTCCTCCCTCTCCAATAATAACATTTTAGATTTCCATGTAAAGAAAATGACAATCGGATCGAATGGCAAATAGTTAAGGGTTAATTGGAGCCATACCATATGCGGAAAAACTACCACTACTATTCACACTATTAGAAAAATGGTGTTAACTATTGTCAGCACATCTGAAACTTGCCCTTTTGTACATCTGACTCCCTCTTGATCCATCTCCATTTTGCCAGCACCTCTGAGTGCATCTGTTCGCGTTCTGTGAATGAAACCTTAGTTTCTTGCTTGTCTTCTTCCTTGGCTTTTAAAGGTCCTCTTTGATCTCTTCTTTGAGTTGCAAGTTGCTTGATCTCTGCCTTGACCTAGCTCAAGTCCATCCCTTGCATCCTTGGAACTAAATACTTTCTATCCTATCAAACATTGTTAGTTTCATTAGTTATATTATCAATAAATCACAAATCACAAAGACCTTGTTTTGGTTTCTTACATTATTTTCTGAACCTCATTCTTTTTTAGAAACCAGACTTTTACACCCAAAAAAAATCTCATTTAATTCATTCTCTGCCAAAATAATTAAATAAATAAATAAAACTTCAATAATAAGAGCTACTATAATATATTTTTGAATACATAAAACATATGTAATTGCCTAACGATCCATGAGTAGGGAAAAACATTTCCAATTATGTTTATATTTTGTTTTCATCGTATATGTGATAAATAAGTGAAGGCTACTGGACCAAAATGGATAAAGAAACACGCTACTAAAATTAGGTTCATTTTTCTGGATGAAGTTAATCTTCAACTACACAGGTCAAGAACGCCCCAGATGTTCAACTTATTTATGGTTAAGTTCAATGAACTAGCTCGTGTGCCTGATGCCAGTAGCATGCCGCTTTTCTTGTGTCACATGGTCCGTGCGTTGCTACGGGTGAATAATATATTTTAAACCAAAATTTATTTGGCTCCTTAATTATTTCCAACCAAGAAGTTGTATTTTTCAAAATCCACGTGAACGTTGAACCCCGGCACATGGATCAGCAAGCTAGTGCAGAGGCCACAGTACACACGTACACACAGCACCAACAGGTCTTCCATTACTGATGCCGAAATTATTACTCTCTATAACTAATGTCGAATTTTTCAGTTTATCGAAATGAAATTAGGACCCTCCGAGTGATCAAGGTACTGTGTTTCTAGAAATATGGCAATATTTACTCATTTTATCTACAGCTCTGAAGTCCAATGACCAAGAAATTGACAAGAACACAAAGTTACACACTTCTCTCCTCATTTTGATTCTATTTACTTACCATACAACAAAGTAGTCTAAGGTTTCACATGATCAAAAAGCTATTGCCTTATCTGGTAACACAATGAGTCAACCAATGATAAGAGCCATACAACATATTAGTCTTAGGTTTTATACATGATCAAAAATTTATTGCCTCGTCCTCCTATGGTAACACAATGAGTCAACTTGTATTATGACCAAAAGAGTGGAACAAGCCCATCTGCTGCAATTTGTTTTGCGTTCACCTACCATTCGCTTCGCCGCGCCCGTATTGAAAAGTGTGTTAGTCTGTAGGAGCCAATGTTTAAATTAACTTTTGCACTGATAGTATATACAATTTGTTCTCTGTGAGGTCAACCAGATGGCTTCCAATATTACCAAGTTGCTGCCTCTACCGACATAGGCTAAAAATAATCACAAAAACTGAAGATGGCAATATGGTCATAGAAAACAACAACATAGAGGGTGCAGGTATTAGAACCACCATAAGTAGGTGAATTAAAAACATGTATTTTATGTGACGGTTATTGGTTGAATCTCTGTTGAACATGTAATGCTATTCTATGATAGTAACTGCTACATTAGTATGCATTCATCGGATATGCGTGCAACTCTGCAAGTCTGAGTATCACCTGGGGCAAACCGAGGGAAAACGCTATAACTCTTACTGCATCATGTATATGATGATGCTACGCCTATGAAACCTAACTTGGCAGCACTAATCAATGACGACAACTTTATGAAACTTGACTTGACTTGGCAGCATCAATCTTCGTTTGCCCCTGCAATAGATAAATGGATATTCAGGAATTAGATGGTTATCATTGAGTTGAACCTAGATCAAAATCAATTCAGGTAAGTATTATAGATACCAACCAAAAGCTCATAAGTGCTATTTAGCAAGGCCAGAAAGTTATTTCGGGCCAAGTTTGGATGTGGGATTAAATCAGGAACTTTTAGAATTAGCCAGTTCTTTTTAAACTCTGACCTTGCATGGAGTTTCCCTATGATAAAAATAACGTAGACAACAGAAATTACATTGAACCAAAGAGGACTGGGAAAGAATAGTTACCTTCTCATGAATTCCATTTATGTGATTATACATTAACATAACACCTGCTGCATCCTGCATTAGTAATACGAATTAGCTGGTTGCACGAAGCAAGGCACATTAATGTGTTGCATAAAAAATAGACATCATGAGCAACTTTTGGTAGAAAAACATCTGGATGAATTAGGACACTAAATAATATATATGCAATGAATAAAATCTGGAAGCCTGATTTTAGGCCACTCATTTCATCCCCTGGATCCTATTGGTGGGAAAGATTAATCATGTTGTCGTGCAATGTTAACTCAATAATGTCACATTATCTGTGTGTAGTGATGTACGGGGTTTCTAAACCCACTCCTTTTGTCTTCTTAATATAATGATACATAGCTCTAATGCGTGTTCGAGAAAAAAAAAAGTAGTTCATCAAACATTTAAATCAGCTTAGGAAACCTAAATATGTGTGAGTAATGCAAATATACCAACTTATCATTTATAGAATTACTGTAAGATTATTCTAAGAAACATTATGTAAAACTATGGTCCCATTTACATGGGCAATTAGGCAGCTATTAGTAAGATAACATGGCGATGGACCAAAATTAAAGAGCAAAATGGAAATTGGCAAGTCTTTAAGGCAACCTAGGATGTCAGTTGCAACAGTTACAATGGTATGCCTTTGATTCCACTGATGAAGCTATGAAGACCACTTCAATGATTGGACATATAAGTGATGATAACAATGCACCTAAACTGGTGAGGCAATTCAAAGCCTATATCATGTGTACATTTGTGCTATTTTATTTCATTACTACAACATATCCATAGTTATAGGTAATTCACATAACAGTGGACTGAAATAAATAAATTAGAACCATGCTAAATGTTTGATCTTATTCTTTTAAGGTTTAGTATTGTGTAAATAGAGTGGACTAACTGAGAATTGGTAAATGCTTAAGATTGTCTCAAATAAGATTGCACTGAAATATATATACATGTACATAACGTTTCCTGTATGGTGTGACCTTTTGAGCTATGGCAGTAGTTTTTTCTCGAACGCGCCACTGTAATGGTTTGAGTTTCAGCTTACCAATAGTTAGCCTAAACACCATACAGCCAGGAAATCTGACCATAATATTTACTCAAAATTAAAATTCACACATATATTAGTTAAACAGAGGAAACACCTAATGAAAGAGTGCACCTACAGAGATGAAGACCTGACCTCAGGTAGGCAACTCATAGGATAATTCAATTCCCCTGTCAAGCGAACAAAATGCATGAAAGAAGAAATGAAAAATTGCAGGTTAACAACATAGTCTTTAAAGCTGCAACGCCGTGTTCAATGTTGCCATGATGGCACCGTAAGGTAGCATCTGTGAAGCATCAAACAATTCCATTTGGAGAGACATATAAGAATGATAGAGAAACCTTGTCTGTCTGGATGATTGGTGATGTCGAAGAAGGCAATGGATCATTATTTATCTTTCTATCCAAGTCTAAAGAATCCTGTGAAGGCAATAGATCATCATTTATATTTCTATCTGATTCCAAAGAATTTGGCCCAGCATTTTGAGCTTTCTTTCATGGTCGAAATCTTAATTATGCTTGATTCAACAATATGATCCATTTTCTGTAAAAATAGCAAAAACAAAATATTTAACAAGTTAACATCCAATATCCATATCATTCAAACAATAGTTTAGAATTTGCAAAGATTTAGTTAGCAAAATTAGCATGGAGTTCAGGAATTTTATTAGTTGTTGTTGTTCCTGTAAATAAATAACTCATAATATGTCGCATAGCAGCGTGAGTCCTGGCATGACTCCGTCCAATTTCTTCCGAATCCTGATTCCACTCCAAGGGATGAGAAGCGCGCGTCCGAGATCGCCGACCAGATTCGCGAGTTGGAGGCGGAGTCCGCCATCGTCGGCCTGGCCATCCGCTTCCACCACCTCCCGGCAGCCGCTGGGGCAGCGTGGTCAGGCCTGGCCATGGGGCAGCGTGGCCTGGCCGGGTGGCCTGGACGGCGGCGGCACCGCTGGCCGGGGCGGGCGCTTGGCGCGGCCTGGGCGTGGCCTCGCCGGGGGCGGCGCGAGCTGGCCTGGGGTGGCGGTCCTCCGGCGTCGGCTGCCCGGCAGCTACGGGCGGCGCGGGGGGGCGGTCTGGCCGGGCGACGTCGAGTGGCGCTGCGCTCTCCCCGGCCGCTGAAGGAGGTCGTCGCCGCCGGCGACGTCGAGTGGTGGGCGGGCGGTGATAGGGAGGCGAGCGGGATTGCGAGTCGCGCCGCCGGCGTCGCGGTGAAAATAGACCAGCGGGGGAGGAAGGGAGGGATGGGCTGAATGGGCTGGGCCGGATGAAGAACAGGGAAAGAATGGGCTGAATGGGCCGGACGAAAATCTAGGGGGAGAAACTCTTCTCTTTTAAGTATTATTAGTATTAGTATTAGTATTAGTATTAGTATTAGTATAGTATTAGTATTAGTATAGAATAGATATAGATATAGATATAGATATAGATAGATATAGATATAGATTGCGGTAACCAAGGAGTAATTAATCAGGGGTTAGTTTTCCATGTATACCCCTAATAAATAAGGTTGTTGGTGTTCTTTGTACAAGAAAGCAAACTGCCCCAGCTGGCTAGCGCGTGGAGGCTAGAGTGCCGCGTCTCTAGTTCGATCCGTGGCGGCCACTCTTTTCCCTTGTTGCTCTTTTATTTTGCACGGTTTCTTTTGCATGCGAGCGGCTGGGCGGCACGCACGAAGCAAATAAAGGAAACAACAATGAAGGGCGATTAATGCTCTGGCCAGCGCGCATGATTAGCGAAGAGGGTAGCTGAACGTACTGCAGGGCAAACTTGTCCACGGAAGGAGTCATGCGGCCACAACGTCAAGTATTCTGAAAAGGATCACAAAAAAAAAGTATTCTGAAAAGGACGATGACGTCCGAACAAGCTTTTTGAACACGGAGGGAGTAATTTAAATTTAGTAGCTCCAAAAACTACTCTCAAGGGGCTGCTTTTTCGTATCTACTAAATAGTTAGTAGCTCATATATTTTATTTATTTGGAACCACTTAAGGTTACTAAATGGTCATTAGCCCAAGGAACCAAAGAGAGCCTAAACTATTGCAGAAAGTTCAAAGTTAGAAGGTATTCTTCTGTTTCAAATTATTGTTCATTTGACTTTTTTATTTTAAATTTTACTACTCATCTTATTTAAAAAATCTATATAAATATAGTCAAATTTAAGTTATTTTTGAAAACATTTTATTAGCAAAGCAATCCATAACAAAATATGTGACATTTTGCATGATTTTTTGAATAAGATGAGTGGTCACACTTAAAGTTAAAAAAGTCAAATAAATTATAATTTAAAATGGAATTAGTAGCAAATAGCCAAACCGACGTTAAGGTTTGGATGCGTGACTCCGCACATCAAGAAGAGAGGATAAGGGGTGGGAATATGAATACCTAGTGGGTGCGCGTCGCCGATGAAGAGATCGATGAAGGACTCAACAACTGGTGTAGGGCGGTGGCGCCGGTCACCAGTCGTCGAAGAGCAAAAGGGGTGAGAGAGAGAAGACCATGTGACAAAAACCCACGGCTAGCCCAGTTTGGGTTGTTGGAGAGCACACCCACACAAACCTTCTCTTTTTTTTGTGACTTACTGACTTCATTCATTATATCATACCAGGCTTACAATCAGCATTCAGTAATGAAGCCACACAGGTCGGTATCTGAGACCACCAACCTACCTGTGTGTCACTACTGACTTGCTTGGCAAGAATATGAGCTACCTGGTTACAATTCTAGGGATAAAAGAAAATTTGAAGTCCTGGAAACCCATGCTCAGCTTGCAAATTTCTCTCAGAATGGATAGCAGTTATGACCGTTGATTTTCTCCTGCCCTCCACAGCTTGATCAGTTCTTGACAATCAGATTCCAACCAAAGGCCATGGCTACTCATAACAACACCAAAAAGCATATTGGTGCCTTGACATCAGCTGACAACATCACTGTTACTGACCATGAACAGAAGGCTAATCTTCTTTGGCAATCTTTTAAGAAAAGGCTTGGCACCAGTGACTTCAATGGTATGGCATATAACCTGTCTTCAATCCTCAACAGTCAAATGGACCTAGACAGTCTGAGGTCTCCCTTTAGCACAGAAGAAATTCATGCAGTTATCAAGCAATTGCCTAGCAGTCATGCTCCTGGGCCTGATGGTTTCAACGGAACTTTTATAAAGAAATGCTGGAATATCATTAAAAAGGACTTCAGCAGATTCCTCAATGATTTTAACTCCAATGTGATAGATATCAGCTGTTTGAATTCCTCCTACATTGCTTTGATCCCCAAGAAATCAAACCCTTGCACAGTTGATGATTACAGGCCCATATCCCTGCTCAATTATTCCCTGAAATGTTTAACCAAACTTCTGTCAACCAGACTGCAGGAAGTAATGCCTCGTCTAGTCCACTCAAATCAATATGGTTTCATTAAAGGGAGGATTATCCAAGACTGCCTTGCTTGGGCCTACCAATTCTTGCATGTCTGCCATCACTCTAAGAAGGAGATTGTGATACTGAAGCTTGATTTTGAAAAGGCCTTCGATAAAATTGAGCACCAGGTTATTTTAGATGTTCTTAGACACAAAGGCTTCCCAGACATCTGGTTAGCATGGATTGAAAGGATTCTTGGATCAGGGACTTCTGCAGTCCTCCTCAACAGTGTCCCAAGAAAATCTTTTAGATGTTTAAGAGGAGTGAGACAAGGAGACCCCCTCTCCCCACTATTATTTGCTTTGGCTGCTGATCTACTCCAATCCATAGTTAACAAAGCATGGGCCCAAGGAACACTAAAACACCCTATCTCTGAAGAGTTTGGAAGTGAGTTTCCTATTATCCAGTATGCTGATGACACATTGCTTATACTGCCTGCTGATGGAAGAATTCTTTTTAATCTTAAATGCATCTTAAGATCTTTTTAATCTTAAATGCATCTTAAGATCCTTCTCTGACAGCACTGGTTTGCATGTGAATTTTTAGAAATCCTTCATGGTCCCCATCAATGTCACCAATGAGAAACTTATCCATCTGGCAAATACTTTTGGATGCTCTACTGGAACCATGCCCTTCACCTATTTGGGACTACCAATGAGCACCTTCAAACCATCATCTCATGACTTTGCACCCCTCCTCTAGAGAATAGAATCAAGGCTCATTGGCATCAATAAAATGCTATCTTACCATGGGAAGCTACTGCTGGTTAACTCTATCCTATCTGCAATGCCCACCTATTATATGTGCAGTCTCATAATCCCTCCACAGGTAATTGAACAAATTGACAAGTATAGGAAGCACTGCTTATGGAGTGGTGGTGATATAAATAGAAGGGGAACCTGTCTGGCTGCCTGGGAACCAGCCTGCAGACCAAAGGAAGAAGGAGGGCTGGGGATTATCAACATTCAGACACAGAACAAAGCTCTACTGCTAAAGTTTTTGGATAAATTCTACAATCATGCAGACACTCCCTAGGTCCACCTAACTTGGGATAAATTATACCAGAACAAAAACACTCCTCCCCATGCTAGAAACCCCATTGGATCCTTCTGGTGGAGGCAGGTTATTAAGCTTCACCCTGAGTTCAGAAGCCTCACAGTTTGCTCTCCTAGAGAAGGCAATTCAATCCTCTTCTGGTCTGATCTGTGGAACGGTGCCTGTATGAAGGATAGATATCCCAGGTTGTATTCTTTCGCAAAGAAAAAAACTTGCTCCTTTTGGGCCTTCATGAGACAGGAAAACAGAACCAACTTCCACCTCCCTTTATCAACTGAAGCAGCCGAGGAACTAGCAGACTTACAAAATCTTCTTCAGCACCATGTTTTGGACTCTACAAACCCAGATGTTTGGAAATACACCTGGACTCAGACTTCTACATTCATCTCGAAGAAAGCATATAGGCTCCTGCAAGGCACCAAACCAGCTTCCCCCCTTTGCCTGGCTGTGGGCTGGTGATAATCTGGGCAAACATAAGTTTTTCTTTTGGCTGTTGATCAAAGATAGACTTAATACTAGAAATGTTCTGAGAAGAAAACAGATGCATCTGCCTAGTTACAACTGTGCTATTTGCAATACTAACGTTGAGGAAACAGTCATGCATCTGTTCTTCGAATGCCCCTTCAGTCAGTCGTGCTAGAACCTCATTGGCATCAACTGGAATCTCAATGCATCTCCTTTAGACATGGTCATTGAAGCAAGGATTAATTTTGGAAACCCAACATTCAGAGAAATCTTCATCACTGCCTATTGGTGCATTTAGTGCTCGAGGAATGCTTTGATCTTTGATGGTTTGCAATGCTCCCTGATCAGATGGAAAGAACACTTCAAGGAGGAGATTGGTTTGATTTGCATCAAAGCCAAACCCAGCCGTGCGGGCTCCCTCAATTTGTGGTTAGAGAATATAGCCTAAATGTATCTCCGTTTTCTTTTTGAGCTTTGACAGCTCCTTTCTTTGCACTGCTTGTGCAATTTGTATTAAACCCCTTTTTATTTGCAATAAAAAAATAGGTGGAGGGTTTTTTCCCCACCGAACCCTAAAAAAAAGATTCCAACCAAATGCGCTCGGCTCCGACCTGTCTTGCCAAGTTGAGGCCATCTCTTGCTGCAAGTGCCTCCATTGAGAGGGCATCCAGGCAATGATCATACCATTGAGCTCCTCCTCTGACAAAGGTCCCGAGATGATCACGCAATACTAATCCAATTGCTCCTTTCCATACCCGGTCATAGAAGGCACCGTCTGTGTTAACTTTCACCCAGCCCTCCGTTGGAGGCTCCCATTTCTGAACAGTGTTGTCAGCTCCTGATGTACCTTGCGCCGGGTCAATCTGCCACAAATCAAAAGCTAGATCAATAGCCCATTTTACAGCTTCTTTGATTGGCGTCATTGGCTCTCCATGTCTGCGCCTATTCCATTGGGTCCAAAGTGAGTACATCCTAATTATGATCACAGTTTGACTCTCAGCAGGAACCCCTCTACCACATGCTAAATCTTCAGCCCAGGTGGTGGGATGTAATGCTGGGATCTTGATTCCTGTGATTGCTTTCACCTACCCCCAAAAGGCATTTGCAACCGTGCAGTCGCACATAACATGTTTCACGTTTTCTTCTTCAGCGCCACAGACCTGACACATCGGGAGCGGCTCAATATGCCTCCTATGCAGAATTTGTTTAGTAGGGAGGAATTCATGCAAAACCCGCCACCAGAACACACGTATCTTAGGAGGGACCTTTCAATTTCCAGGTCGCCTTCCAAATAGCCGTCTCTGAAATACTCGCCGACTGCACATCCATGTTTCTGTGCCTCTGGTTGTCCAGCAGCTTGTCTAGGCAATTCTTTTTTTCCTTTTTCTTTCACATTCAAGCCCGCCAGGAGTGGAGGCAGCGGAAGAAATTTGGGTGGACTCGGTCGACGGAACGTCGAGGTGGTTTACTGGTTCTCTAGTCTAGGTGGACCTATCTAATTTTATTTTTAATAAAAATAGCTCAGACAATAATTGTTTCTAGAAAAATGTGTCACCTCTAAAAATTCGTATTGACATTGCATGGTATGTAAAATGAGTTTGATGTATCACCGTGAGGCAAGATACATTTGTAATCGATTCAAGGTATGTAAAATGAGTTTGCTGTATCACCGTGTGGCAAGATACATTTGTAATCGACTAGTGATGAATGACGAATATGTCGAGGTATCTGTAGAGTACTGGATTAAAATGGAACTAGAAGATGACATGTTCATGAAGTTATATCTTCCTTGCGGCATAGGACCAGTAACTATAGCGTTGAACAAATTATAGAGTTAGGAATATGTAAGGGAAAAACATAAAATGAGATAAGCGATGCTATGATAAAATACTGAATACATGCTCCAGTAATTTTGTTCCACTTGCCATGTGTTTCTGTTACACAACGATTACCATGGTAATATACTATCACTAAAGAGCCCAAAGAATTTACTCGGACTGCATTGTATTAATCATACAATATAAAGATTACAGTGGCACGTGCCTAAGAGGACTTCTATCCTATTTCTACTCTAGATCGATGGATCACTGAATGCTGGACAATAACAACAAATCGTACTACTAAGAAGTACACAAATCCAAAAGGCGGAAACCATATGCTGAATTATTAACAGTTGACAACTACAGATGAATGTTGATGCATGTTTATGGTGCAGAAACAACCTAACCGCTGCTATATGTCCATCAAATTAATTACTGTTACCTCAATCTATGTACTGCCATTTATCCATATATTTCCATCCACATTCATGCATTGCTTGACAAGTTTGTTTGAATAATCTTATGAACATATCTATCTAATAATTACTACTCTACAAATAACAGTTACATACAGCACAGCAGGCACCACATCATTGTATTTACACGCATCCGTTCCACTGATTGTCATCTACCTGCAGACAACTCTATCGCTTCCTGATTGTAGACAGACTCCTCTCCCCAGTCAAACCTCTGCTGCATCCGCTCATACTCCTGCCTCCTTGTCACCTCCACATGCTGCCACTCCTCCCACCGCTCCGCCAAACCTTCACCTTCCAGCATCCTAACTACTTCAGACATTGATGGCCTGTCCTCAGGTGATCCCTGCGTGCAGAGCAGTGCTATCTGTATTATCATCTCAAGATCCTCGCTGTCATAATTCCGATTAAGTTTGTTGTCCACAATGGAGTCTAGCTCCCCTTCTGTCTGTAGCTTCTTTACCTGTATTTATTTAGTTAATCAGGTTGCATTAAGGACGGAGCCAGTTTAAAAAAATTCGTAACTGAAGAGGCAAAGAGCAGAGCTATCCAATGTTTGGAAGTGGAAAAAAATACTTACATGATCAAGCAATAGAACATCATCTTCCTCTTTCAGCCGTGAGAAGTCAATAGCCCGCTGACCAGTCACAAGTTCAAGAAGCATGATCCCATAGCCAAAAACATCAGTCCTCTCGGACGACTTCCCTGTGGACAGGTACTCAGGTGCTATGTGACCCATGGTTCCACGGACTTGTTTGGACAGATGTCTTCTACAACGTATGACTTATGAGTGGTTATACTGACAAAAGGGCCCTTGCGTAAATTTGACAAAGATGGCTGCTGGCATATGATGCAAGGTTTCTCTTCTGTAATCACAATCACCATCCTGAATTTAACCTAGAAACAAAAGAAACCTCATTTTGGATCCATCTTATCCCTTGTGAGAAGGGCGTGTCTAGCAGACCTCCCTCCCACCCTGTTTAGCAGAGCTCAAACCCCAAGAACTGGTGGGGATAAAAAAAACTAATCGGATGTCGACACACCTCTTTCTTGCTGGAACATGTAGTAGTTTTCTGAGGTACAACTACATATACCAGCAACTGGATCAATCATATCAGATGTTGTACCCATGCGGCCATGCCCTGGCAAACAACTGTTGCTGTCATTTTTGGCCCATTCATATTTATATTACTATCAGTTCTGTAGTTCACATAAGATGTCCTGTTTATAGTTCTCCTTTCTCTCACAATCCACACTGCACCTTGTAAGCTATGAAGTATTTCCTTTTAGATAATTGAGTTTATAATCTTTTTCTGATGCTAGATTGGTGAACTCAAGAAGCTAGTGGAAGAAGGAAAGATAAAGTACATTGGGTTATCTGAAGCATCTACATCAACAATCCGAAGAGCTCATGCAGTACATCCTATCACTGCAGTACAGCTGGAATGGTCATTATGGTCTAGAGATGTGGAAGAAGATATAATTCCCACTTGCAGGTAGTTTCATGGAAAGTCAAACACTGGAGTTGTGCAGTCAATAAGCAGGAAGCTTATTTCTGAATATCACCTTTCTGTGACAATTTCAGAGAACTTGGAATTGGAATTGTAGCTTACAGTCCACTAGGCAGAGGGTTCTTCTGTAGTGGAGCAAAACTAGTTGACTCGCTGTCAGAGCAGGACTTCCGCAAGGTGAACTCAGACTATTACCTATACATGCATAATACATAGTTCAGCTATCCTGTATTTTAAACATTTCCTTGATCTTAGATACATTTTTGGATTGTTCTCATGTATTTGATATATTCAAGGGTCCCATCCAAAGGCTTGAAGAAAAATAATTAGAAATAATTGTCTATTGCCTCTTTGTAACAAGGATTTCAAACTTCTACTGCTCATGCCTAGATTTCAACCGGAGAATATTGACAAGAATGCTAAGATATTTGAGCAAGTGAATGCAATGGCAGTTAAAAAAGGATGCAAACCATCACAACTAGCATTGGCTTGGGTTCAGCACCAGGGAAACGATGTTTGCCCCATACCTGGCACAACAAAAATCGAGAACTTCAACCAGAACGTGGGGGCACTTTCTGTGAAATTGACACCAGATGAGATGGCCGAACTCGAGTCGTGTGCTGCTGCAGGTGAAGTCTTGGGTGACCGTTATCCTCAAATGGCCAACACCTGGAAGGACTCTGAGACCCCTCCATTGTCTTCATGGAAATCTGAGTAGCCAATCTGGTATCTTCAACTCTGTCACCATCATATTGTTGTATCTCGAAATTGTCGGACTGCAGAAGATGCTCAGTTACACTTTGCAAAAGCATCCATATGATGCTTGCCTTATTGCGAGCTATGATGTTTGGTACTTGGTGTGTATTGCATGCCCCAGTTTGTATCAAGAGTATTTACCATGATTCCATGAGTAGCTTGAAGGTTAAAATCAGGTTCGATGAATAACCATGTGCATTTGTATCAAGAGTATTTACCATGAGTAGCAAACTGAATTTTGTAATAATAGTCAGAAGTGGGATTGTAAAATGTATGTACTAGGGAATGTGGTACGCTACACTACGTGCAAACATAAGTATGCAATTACTATTGTTATTGTATACACCCATCGGCGCATGTGCTCCTTTCAATTCTGTTTCTTTCCTAAATGGTATCTTGCAATTGTTTGCCCAGTCTGTCATGCATTTTGGTTCCTTACCATGCTTCGTTCAATGCTTCTGGATGGTAATTAGGGCACAGAAAATCATTGCTCACCTCACATTTACTAAAAAAATTGTTACATGCTTTCCTTCATTATTCTTTTATACTCTGTAATTACTTTCGGGTTCAGTGCATAAGAGAAAGGATGCAGCAACTTGCTTGCCCGGTTTATGCAGAACGTGGGTGTGCATACAGATGAAGGCCCTTATCCATCTGGAGAGTAAACATTGTTTTGTATATCGGTTCCTTGGATTCATCTGCCAGTTTGAACCTGAAGAAATGCACCAGGGTAGCAGCCATGATCTTCATCTGCCTGTATGCAAATTCCTTCCCCATGCAGATGCGAGGGCCGGCCTATTATCATGGAAGAAGGAATACTGGTTAGATGCTAAGGGCTGCCCAAAAAGTAATGAAATTACCAACCATTGTCTTAGGAAATTAGTGAACACATGTTTCCATCTTTCATATTATATCGTAGGTGTCACTTGTAGCAACTTGATGTTAGTTGCGGTACTCATTATGATTTGACAGTGAGGCAGCATAGTTTACTGTTTATATTTATGTTCTATCCAATTTTTAGTGATGATCTGGTATGTGTCTTTGCCTGGCATGGAGTAAAAGCTGGGCATGCTATTTACTAGTAAAAATATAGGCCCTTTGAATACTTGAAGGGATCTGTCTCTGGTAATACTTACATTAAAACATACAAACTTATAAGGGCTCTCCAGCTGGAAGACTCCATTCACAAGCCATCTTTCAGGCCTGAATTCTTCGGCATCTTGACCCCAGAGGTATGTCATCCTCCCCATTGCATAAATCATGTAGTTCATTCCATCTCCTTTTATCACTCTATAGCCATTTGGTAGTACATCATCTTCATCTGCCAACTTACCATCCTGCATGGACGCCACAGAAAGTTATTGCTAAGGCAAAGCCATTTTTTCATAACATATTTTATTGCAAGAATTAAACAGTGGCTTAGCATTAAACTGAGCTATTGATTTCTGTCATCAATTCTTATGCAAAACTTGTCTGCAAATTTTGCAATGGCTTCCTGCAACTCTTGAAGCCTTTCCATTAGACTCACAAGTTTCAATATAAGTATGCTTAAAGTTAGATTACCATACTGAGTATGCTAAAGCTACAAATCAAGCTTGGTATTTGGTGTTATCATTGTCTAAGCTAATTTCAGTGGGGCTCTACTAGTCTACTTTGCACAGAATGACATGAATAGGACTCTTGAAATTATTCATACCACTGGAACAGCAGGATATAGACGGAGTGTCTCGGAGATTGCAGCATGGAGATAGTGCATTTTTTCAATGGCACCTTCAGTCAATCTTGCAGCAATATGTTCAATGTTATTATCTTCGTTGGCCCCCTCAAGTAACTCAATGATTTCCTAGGCAACCTTATCCTGCACTAAGGGGTTCTTGCACAGCATATAGAAGAACCAGGAGAGAGTGTTTGCTGTGGTGTCTTTGCCAGCAATAAGGAAATTGAGGACTATGTCACGCAGGTAACGGTCATTCATTGTTTCAGGGTCCCTCTCGCTTTCTAATATGAATCTTGATAGTATATCCTCTCTGGCTTTCTGTATGTGTCAAAAGGAAAATGTAATTGCAAATGAAACAGTGTGGTATATTGTTTACTTTGAGAAAATCTACTATTCTACATGAGCAAATTCACAACTTATTGCAAAATTTCCAAGGACACATGATGCAGATTTGGAAAACCCCCACCCCCCCCCCCCCCCCCCAAAAAAAAAATTAATTACCAACTATGTTTTCCATCTTGTACTATATTATTTGCAAATATGATGATGCAATTTCTTACACAATCCTTCATTCTTCAATTGCTCTCTCTTTTGATGGATCAAATGCATTACAAAGTTGTCAATGATCTGAATGCTCCTCTTTAGTTTGGCTTCTGATCCAACATTAAGTAGCCGTTTCAGTTGCCAGAATATATCAAGATATCGGTGGTAAACAAGAGAGTTTGCCTCATCAAAGGCCTCACTGAATTGAATGCTAGATTCATCTGAGCCAAATAGTGTGTTGAGCTCGAAACCGAATCCCACTTTGAAGATTGCATCCATAGTTGTTTTCATCAAAAGATCCTGAGGAAAAATGCATTGCAGTGAGTTGACTTGGAATCAAAAGGGTAGAGATAAGGAGTTGTAGTTAAAAGTTTAGAAATAAGCAAAACTCTGAGGTTGAATTTCTAATCAAGCAATTTTGTCTTCTAAAGCACATGCAGTTGATGACCTTGTTCAAGGTACTCAATTTTCAGAACAAGCTTAGTTCGTAGAACTTTGTAATTATGCTTCAAGTTAATCATTATGTTTGTTTGCTTGTTCAGTGGACTGGTATATGATATCTCGATCCAGCTCAGCAGTGTTTATACGTTTGCTCCACTTTTCTGGGATGCTTGAATTAATTGTTTATTTACAAGTTGATTTGCTTTTCTTTCTGCAAGTCAACTTGCTAAGTTAATAAGGAAATATAGAACAGGCTACAACAGCTAGAAATATAAAATCTTATCACTGCTATCGTTTATTTCACTTATAATATACTTATAAAACACCTGCATGTCTATGGTAGTTCTATTGGCTGCTGCAGAGGAGATCTTCTCTGCCAGTTTTGCAGCATTTATTCTGAACACACCACTGCTGAACTCACGGAGCACTTTGGTTGAAAACTCATGACTTGCTAACTTCCTTTGGTGCCACCACTTATCTCCATCTGTTGCAAAAATTCCATCTCCAAAAAGGTCCTTCATAACTTCAGTTTTGAAGCCCCCCATGAATAAGGTTCAAACATCGTCAATACTGTTTTTTCTATATACAGAGGAATATCTTCACATACTGTGAAGCACAAATTTTTGGGACATACTTAATTTACCCACTTTGCTTATAAGGTTAATAAATAGTACAAGAGATCATAGAGGAAACAAATCTGGCTTCAATCCTTTCAAGCAAGGAAAGCAGAGTATCAGATTAATTATTAAAAATGTTTGACTAACTTGAACACGAAGACACAACAGTGAAGTCTCAGTTTTATGCTTTTCCTCCTAATACTTCCATGAAAACACGCTGATATAAATCTTGCAGGCTTTACAGGTCAAAAAGACTGAAACATATATCTATTGGATGGAGGGGAGATAACATGGTCAGCATGGAAAACCACCTTTATGTATTTACCGAAGCTGTTCTTTAGGACATGCTCGATGACTTCTGGGTCAGAGGTTAAGATCTCACTGTGAACTGGGAAGACCAGCCTGCTGGTGCGATGGGCGAGCGCGTACTCCACATGATCGTCGAAGAGCCTGTCAAAGTTCTTGAGCATCCGGAACATGGTCCCAATGAGAGGAGGGCGGTCCTTGGCTCTAAGAACAAACTCTCTTATGCAGAAGGCAGCAAAGGACGCAACGACACCAAGGATGTAGATGGTCACCGCCAGCAAGGCTATGGCAAGAAGTGAAAGCAAGCACAGGCCTGAAGATGCAGCAAGGGAGGATAGCTGTGGAGCCATTGGGGGCTGTTGCCGCTGCTTACTCAGAGAAGGAGAGGGATTATTGCCATTCGTTTCGTTTGTGTTTGGCCATCATTAGCGACGTGTGTTTTTCTATGGTAAAGCCTATGTAGCTAACAATTACAACGAAGATGTCAAATCAAGCAGTGACCAGTGACTCAGTGAGTGACGTGAAAAATCAAATGTTAATTCAGGTTCGTCGGCAACAGCCTACCAGTTTGCATTGGTTTATCTGTAAGTTGTGTACTGCGCCACAGACATGCGAAACAATCCAAGTTGCTGTCGTCACAGTTTAGAGAGTAATCGTTTGTCCTGAGTGAGGTCTCTCTGCAGATCCGAGGTCCGAGGTATGCAGATGCAGTAATGATGGACTGATATTCATGTGATAAAGATCATCTTGCTATCTATCCAAATTAAATGGATTTTTTTATGAATCCAAATGGATTATCCTTGAATCCAAATGTTACTGTTTTTGTGCTCATTTCATTTGGCTTGCCATTATAGCTGGCACGTTATGACTTTTTTTCGATAATGGATAATAAAATCCGGCCTCTAAATCTAGAGATGTACAAAATTTTATTGGAATAGCTAATAAGCCCGCTGATAAGTTGAAGCGAAAATGGCAAATGCCAGTGTTTGTCAGAGTGTATATCAAATGTTTTGTCAGAGTGTTTAAATAGGCTCGGTAGCAGCAGAGAATGTTGGGAGGTTACATCTTGTAAACAGGAACCTTTCTCGATTCAAAAATGTGAATTACAGTACAGTGTTGTGATGAAAGAACTTGTCTTTGCAATAATGAAACGTCCTGCACCATGCATCGGTTAAGCCGAAGGGCATATCCGTGCAGTGCATTGGTGTCAGCTGCCTGCCTGCCGAGTGCCGCCCTCCACCGTACCAATGCGGCACGGGACAACTCCAGCTAGCGCACGCTACACCAACGGGGAATTAGTGCAAGCTATTAGTGACCTCAGCGTCGCATCGCAGGTACTTGTAGAGTGGAGTATTTCCCTAGCAATGATGGTGTATAAACAAGCAGAGCAGGAACGTAGCTTGGTACGCGACGGGTTATTTCTTCCTCTTCCTTGCGGCCGCGTCCAAACAAAAGACAAAACGTCGTGGCCGGCCGGGCTCGTGATCGTGAGTGGCGCCGGCGCCCCGGAACCAAAGGAAAAGAAGCAACGAGCACCGACGGCCGACCGGGGCGCCTTGTCGTTGCCGGCCGTCGTCTTGGCTTCGCGTCGCGTCGCGGGTGGCAAAGCATTCGCCGCCACGGCAAGCCTTTTTTCTTTTTCCCGATCCGTGCTCTGTTCATTCTCGCACGTCTCACTCCCGGCATCTTTACTTCTACTCAAACTAATTCTAATGCCAGCACTACAATCATCATCCATCGTGATAAGAAACTATATTAGAATGCTTCGACGCTTAGCCGCTAACCATCCCTGTCCATCGATCAGTTAACACACCACCTGTTTTTCATTTCCCGGTATATGTCGTCGTGCTTGCTGCTTTCATGTTGGCGGCGCTCTCAGTCCTGTGGCCTCCGTGGTTTTAGCGCTTGCGGCCCGGTAGTTGTTGTCGTTGTTTATCATAATTCATAATTAATTTTAGGTACATGGTGGCTGCCACATTCACATAGGTGTGGCAAGCAAAACCAAAAACATATTTACGACATAGTTTGACAAAAAAAATAGTGTATGACATATGTGACAGGTTTCTAAGAAAGTGTGATACATCACGGTTGCAAAAATAAAAAAAATATGATAATAACTAATCCATTATGACCATAGATCAAGTATGCCTCTTAGAGCACACATGAACATAAGACTTTCTGCAGTGCAGTGTATAAAAAAGTTGGCACCAAAGCTATCATCTGGCATATGACAGTATGGTTACTGTCTGTTGGTTTTGGTCTAACACCAGTATGTACTCTTCTCTCATAGGATATAACAAATATCTTTTTATGGTTATAAGGTATCGCGTACTCTTCTCTCACGGGATATAATAAATATTCTTTTTATAGTTACACGGCAGCGCTGCCTCTACTTGCTCCACTCTAGAACTTTTAAAAGTTGACATCAGTACCTGTAGTGTAGAGAGTGATGCTTAGAAGGAACAGAAAGTTTGGATATCACTTAAACACACTGCGGAGGGCCTAAGAATCGTTTCCTTTTCTCACGTGGAACGCTAGATTAGTGCTAAACGCCTCCTCACGTGGATTGTTTGCTGTCAGATTTTACCACGTTGGAACAGTCAGAACCCCAGCCCAACCGACATCACACACACACAACAGTTGTACTATAAAAGGAAGGAAACGAAAGCAGTTGCAAGCACGATGCGGAAGTGGCCGAAGAAGTTGGGCCAGGCACCCACCACCCCTTCGCTATCTCCCGGCCCAAGCCCTCCCGCTCCTCCGCCCGACTCGATCCCGCCGAACCTTCCCACCATGCCGCACCACGGCAGACAGTCCAGCCACCGCCCGGGCACGCCGCCGGTGCAGGACGGCCCCGTGTTCCCGCGCGCCACGTCCACGGTGGTGCCCGACCCGTCCCGCTTCTTCGCGCCGGCGCTGCTCGCGTCGCCGCTGCCCACCAACTCCTTCTTCCAGAACTTCGTGCTCAAGGACGGGGACATGCCGGAGTACATCCACCCGTACTCCATCCGCTCCCCGGGCGGCGGCGCGCTCGACGTCTGCTACCCGTCGAGGAACCACTCGACGTCGTCCGTCACCCAGACGTTCGTCGCCGACCTCACCGTCTCCGACGCCGCCGCCGCCGGGACCGGGACCGGCACCGCGCAGCAGCCTCAACGCCACGTCGTGTCGGCCTACGACGACCTCTCCGTCACGCTCGACGTGTCCCCGTCCCTCCGCGCGCACCTCGTCCGCGGCTGCCCCTACGTCACGCTCACCACCACCGCCACCGGCGCCATCGACATCTCCGTCGCGTCCGTCCACGCCTTCGTCGAGGTCAGCTCCAGCTCCTCCTCCTCCCGCCACGGCTCCTCCGGCACCAAGTGGCGTCTCCGGATGGACAGCGGCCAGACCTTCCTCCTCTACGCGTCGGCTCCGATCCACCTAGCGCAGACCGCCCCCACGCAGCTCTCGGCGGCCGCGTTCGCCGGCGCCATCCGGGTCGCCTACCTCCCGGACGCGTCCATGGAGCCGGTGCTCGACCGCTACAGCCGCTGCTTCCCGACCTCCGGCCACGCCACGGTGAACCCGAAAGACCGGCCCTTCTCCGTCGACTACGCCTGGCACAAGGAAGGGTCCGGGGAGCTGCTGATGCTCGCGCACCCGCTCCACCTCCGCCTACTCTCCCTCTCCGCCGCCGCCAACCACGGCGAGAACCGTGCCGTGCGTGTGCTCGACGGCCTCCGGTACCGGAGCATCGACGGCGACATGGTCGGCGTCGTCGGGACCTCCTGGGCGCTGCGCGCGAACCCGGTGCCTCCTACGTGGCACTCCACCCGCGGCGTCCGCGCGGACGGCGTGGCCGAGGTGGTGGCCGCGCTGCGAAGCCGACGTGGCCGCCCTCGCGCCCGCCGCGGTCACCACCACCTCGTCCTACTTCTACGGGAAGGCGGTCGCGCGCGCGGCGTGGCTGGCGGTGATCGCGGAGGAGGTCGGGTGCGCCGACGTGGTCCCGGCGGTGCGGGAGTTCCTGGCGGCCACCGTCACGCCGTGGCTGGACGGCAGCTTCCAGGGGAACGGCTTCCTGTACGAGGGCACCTGGGGCGGGCTGGTCACGCAGCAGGGGCTCACCGACTCCGGCGCCGACTTCGGCTTCGGCATCTACAACGACCACCACTACCACCTCGGCTACTTCCTCTACGCCATCGCCGTGCTGGCGAGGCTGGACCCGACTGGGGCCGCCAGTACGCGCCGCAGGCCTACGCCATGGTCGCCGACTTCATGACGGTGTCCTGCAACAAGGCCGCCGCCGCCGGCGGCGGCGGCGGCAGCTTGTTCACGCGGCTGCGGATGTTCGACCTCTGGACGCTGCACTCGTGGGCAGGGGGACTGGCGGCGATCCCCGACGGGCGGAACCAGGAGAGCACGAGCGAAGCCGTGAACGCCTACTACTCGGCGGCGCTGGTGGGGCTCACCTACGGGGACGCGCGGCTGGCCTCGCTGGGCGCGACGCTGGCGGCGCTGGAGATGCTGGCGGCGCAGACGTGGTGGCACGTCCGGGCCGGCGACGGCATGTACGAGGAGGACTTCAGCGGGAGCAACCGCGTCGTCGGCGTGCTGTGGGCGAACAAGCGCGACAGCGTGCTGTGGTTCGCGCCGGCGGAGTGGAGGGAGTGCCGGCTCGGGATCCAGCTGCTGCCGCTGCTGCCCGTCAGCGAGGCGCTGTTCCCGGACGCGGCGTTCGTCAGGGACCTGGTGGCGTGGACGCTGCCGGCGCTGGCGAGGGACGGCGTCGGCGAGTGGTGGGAGGGCTTCGTGTACGCGCTGCAGGGGATCTACGACACGGAGGCGGCGCTGGCCAAGGTCCGCGCGCTCACCGCGCATGATAATGGCAACTCGCTCACCAACCTGCTGTGGTGGCTGCACAGCCGCGCGCCCGCCGCAGCGTCCTCGGGGGCGGAGACGATGGGTTTGGGTTTGGGTTCGGCTGCTGCTGCTACCGCTGGTACTGATGCCACTGATAGTGACAGTGGTGGCCAGCTCGAGTGACCAAACGTTCATGTCAGCTTGTGGAGCAGAGCAGGTGATCGATCGGCTTTCAATGAAGAGAGAGTGTGGAGTTCATGAGTTGAAAAGTTATGAGAAAATCCTTGTATGCTATCGAAATGTATAGATATTTCGTACATGTGTCATATGCCATCAATTTCTATAGACATTTCTTACATGTCATTCAAAAATTTAGATTCCCTCTAATTTATTGTCATCAATTTTTTTTCAGATCAAGAGAGCTTTATTAACTAGACAATGAGGCAGCAAATAGTTACAATCCATTTGGATTAGGCCATCAACGCGCTCAGGCACCTGACCTAACCAAGTCGATGCAGGTTGATTAATAAGTAGCGAACAGATTCATCAACCATGAATGGGCTCGATTGGTGTATGATATTGTTATGTACGTACTCATCAAAAACGACACGATGTATGCATTGTAAGGTCTCGCTGAACCCCATGGCATTGGTCCAAAAGAAGCAGAAACCAATCTGGACCTCTATAGTGAAACTGTTCCTCGTCCGGCAAAGGCCAATAATCTGTCAGAGCTGATGAGCGCAGATTCCTAGCGTGAGGGCACTTGACACTGTCATGCAGAATTGGGGCATGCATGTTTGGTTCTCTTAACTAGCTTGTCAAAATATTTTAACTAAAATATTTTGGGACCCTAAATACACATTTGAAAGTTTATATTTGAAGTCAAAAGTTTTTTAACTAAAAAATTGTAGATGGTTATAATTTTGTATAAAGTTTGTCCTTATTCGTGTTCATATGAAAAAATAATGAATTAATTTTTAATATAAGGTTTGTAGATGGCCCCACAAATATAGGCTGGTTCTGTGCCCTGCGGATACAGGTTTGAATTCTTTTAATAGTATATTTTTGTTGTAATTACAGTTCATTTTTAGAAGGCAGGACTTTGCATGCTCCTAAGTCGTAACAGATAGATAAGCATGTATCCACGTTTGGCTTTTACTACGTTCTAGACGGCTAGACTAGACAGCATCACAGCATGCATGACTTGACCATTATTCCAAGAGGTCGTTTGATTTGTACGATACATGTAACAGATAACAGAATCGCTACGTGTGTCCTGTTCGTGGAATTCTATGCCCCTTCAATTCGTACGAAGAAAAGTTTGGCAATGTCACGCCGGCCATTTTACGTAGTGCGCAGTATATAGGAGTATTTTTCCAACCAACCGGAGAAAATTCACATGCTTCTCCCACTATCAGTGCCCACTATAAATACCCCACATATTTGCACATACTTGCAAATTGCAATTCAGCATAGCTTTCACAGAACACACACACAACTATATATCTCTGGGTCACATAGACAGATCCCTGCTGCCTCCTAGCTAGCCTATAGGTAGCAGCTTCTACGCGTACTATGGCGCCATCCAACAAGGTCGTCGCTGTCTTGCTCGTGTCGTTGGCCATGGCTGCTGCCACGGCCGTGCACGCTCAGAACTCGCCTCAAGACTACCTGACTCCCCACAACGCCGCCCGTGCGGCCGTCGGCGTCGGCCCGGTGACCTGGAGCACGAAGCTGCAGAAGTTCGCGGAGAGCTACGCCGCGCAGAGGGCGGGCGACTGCCGCCTCCAGCACTCGGGCGGGCCCTACGGGAGAACATCTTCTGGGGCTCCGCCGGCGCCGACTGGACGGCGGCGGACGCGGTGCGGTCGTGGGTCGACGAGAAGCGGTGGTACAACTACGCCGCCAACAGCTGCGCCGCCGGCAAGGTGTGCGGCCACTACACGCAGGTGGTGTGGCGCGCCACCACCAGCATCGGCTGCGCGCGCGTCGTCTGCCGCGACAACCGCGGCGGCGTCTTCATCATCTGCAACTACGAGCCCCGCGGCAACATCGTGGGACGGAAGCCCTACCGATCGTGCCATGTGCATGATTCACGGCTAGCTGATACATACATAGACACGTCCGTGACCATGCACGCACCGCATGACTTTCCATATAAATAAGATTATATTAGTAAATAAACGGCCATCTTTGAGTGGAATATCTACATTAGTTATCAACAAAGAGGTTTGTTATTTACTTACAAGCTGTTTGGTTCCTCCCATTGTGTCTAGCTTAAGATGCTCAAAAAAAAATTTGTGTCTAGCTTAAGAAAACAGCCTCTATAAACCACTAGTTGTAGATTTCGTCGAGTATTACAACTTTTGATATAAAGTTCGTCTTTATCGGACATCATATATATATATATATATATATATATATAAGTCATAATATTTTCCGTGTAGCCTATCACCGCTGGCAGCAAAGCAAAATCTTAATTTTCAATGGCACATACCAAAATGTTATAGATTCTAGTGACAATGAACAACTTTGCTTTTAACAATATGCATGTAACACAGAATCGAAGTTGCCTCATCGCTATGCATTCTACCATCCTCATTGAACAACGATCCATCCCCAACTGCACTCTACTATCGCCCAGCCTAAAGTTAGAGGATCTTGTTCCACTACAAATTAAAATGGTTGTCCATCCTTACATTATCTTTCTCGGTGTCGTCTTTTTCCCTACACATGTTGACTCGAGTGTATCGACAATTCTATGTCATCTGTGCATAAATCCTAACTGTAGGCTTCTCTCTTCTCTAGTCGCGCCTTCTTCACCGGCATTCGTCCATGGTTATGGCCTTAGAGCATAATCTCTAACGCTAACGATCCCTCTTTGCTAACCCCCAACAAGAAAAATATGTCATTTAGGGGAATTTTATAGCTCCAACAATTTTTGAGCCCAACCCTAATAAGAAAAATGTTTTCTCAGACCCTCAAATCAGAGTCCCCCCACCCCTCGAATAAAAGGGGACCTCACCTTTCCCAATATATGGTTTTTGTCATTGGGGATAGATTTTCTCGTACTACTAGAGATGAACTCTTCAAAATCTCAAAATATTTTTTTATCTCCCCTAATAACTAGTTTTTGACGGTTGGTTTTTTCTCTACTGCTGAAGATGCTGTTTTAGGGCATGCTAAATGCGATTTTGGAAGTGGTTTGCAACTGGTGCGGCCGCACTACAGTAGTACAGTTATCTGAAAAACCTGTGGCCCGATAGCACGACATGAAATCTCCTATTTTAGTCCGACATGGCACAGTATGTAACGGGCTAGGCCGACCCGGTCCAATATATCGGGCCGTTCTTGGCTCTCCCAAGCATGCCGGACGGCCCGTCCTGGCTCGACCCGTTTTTTCTTCCAGGCCCAAATTAAGGCCCCTTGTGCTTCAACCATCCATCCCCCGGACTTCCCTTCTCTCGGTCCAATCCCAACCGTACGACGACTCCGCCCACTGCTCAAACCCTACCGCCGGTCTTCCCAGCCGCCCTCCCTTCCTCACCGGCCTTCCTCCGTGGCCGGCGGAGCTGCGGAGGTTGAAGTCTGGAGTGGAGGAATTCCCTCTTATTTGAGGGCAAGGGGGGTGGCGGGGCCTGACGGGGCTTGTTTTGGCGGCACAATGATCGGATCTTGCTCGAGTGCTTTTCCCCCGTAAGTAATGATGTTCTTGTGTGCAGATCTGGCGTGTCAGATGATGAGGCCTCGCTCCGTAAGTCTTCTGATGACCAATTTAAGATGTTGCTCGCACATTTGGTACGGCTCTTTTTTTTATTTAGTTCTTTCCGCTTACTTCCCGTTTCATCGGCTATGTGAATCTGGCACCCGTTCACGTCGTGTTTCATGGGTACCAGCTCATGTCGTCGATCTGTTAGTGACGTTCATAGATTCAGGCGAAGCCAATGTTTCGATTAGGCTACCAGCTCATGTCGACGATTTGTTAGTGACGTTCATAGATTCAGGCGAAGCTTTGTTAGTGACGTTCATAGATTCAGGCGAAGCCAATGTTTCGATTAGTTTTTTTCCCTTCTTTGTTTTTACTAGATTTTATATGCGACTGTCCGTTGTCTTTTTTCCCCTTATTGCCTATGTTTTTTTAGTTTTATGTTGAGTTTAGCTACATGAATTTTGGCATCTGACCTTTTTTTATTTAGATATAGATGGCTTTCCTGCTTTATTGCTGGGCAAATTTCAATTTATTTAATGCTAATCTGTTTTACCAAATGATTTGAATTCTTTGTGCAATTGTTATTTTATTTTCTATTAGGTTCAATCCTGCATCAGGCCTGATGCCTGCCAGCTGACGCCCAGAACCCAGTACCCAGCCATGCTACGCCTGCCCTCTCCTTGTGAACAAGGGAGGAAAGATGCAGACTCATTATCAGCTGTCCAATTTGTCCATCCGACATGTTGAATGCAATCTTTATAGGACATGGCAAACTGTTGATTTCATCATTTGTAGAAGTTTGCAGTACCTGGCAAGTGCAGCATTTGTAGCATTTGTATGTATTCTAGAATGGTTTGTGTAAGTTTTTATTTCTTCTTTTTTCTTTCTGCGTGAATCCACGCCCAAACCACAAAACTAGAGCTGTTTAGCACATCTTTTCATAAGAAAATTCTCCCAATCCCAAAGGGGCTTGATTCCTGTGGTATCTTAGTAGTTTTTTTTTTTTTTTTTTTTTTTTTGTTCGATCCGTTCCATTTGAATATGTTGTACTCTTGGAGAATTTTGTCAAGGACTGTACAATTCATAGATGGCAATCTGTCTGACCTTTTGTAGCAGAAAAGTTCCATTTTTTCTGCTATTGATTAATATTTTTCATTTTCGAACAAACATCTCTGTGCGTGTCAAATAAATAAGATCGTGCTTTTTACGTTCTGCATGCTAAGATATACACACATTAGGAGCACTGCCATCTGAACTTGATCTCTGCAGATTTTCTATTTGCTCCTGGCAGATAGTGGTTAGTATTCATCAATGAATTATGAGGATTATGTCATTTGTTTCATTTGTTTGGTTGCACACACAGCTCACCAGATCACTTGAATGGAGCAGAGATGGCTTGGCGTGAACCTGTGTATATCTTACCAGTGGCACCTTTGATGATGAGTATGTTATCTATATGTTATAATGTCTTCCCATTTGCTTCCAAAGTCAATTTTGCAATGTAGTTCCGTCTGAAATATTTGGCATCTTGTTGTGCGTACTCATTAATGCATAGGACCTTAGACTGTGGGCATACATAGGATCCCTTCTGTCTTAATGCCTATCTTGTGAAACCCAAGGAGCTGGTCATCTCTAGGATATTGCCAAGCTTGCGTGCACCTTAACCAGATTGCAGTAAGTGCATTTTAGGTGAAAACTGATCTAAATTTGTCAATTTAGGTTTTACAAGTATTTTAGGTGTTCTTCATAGGAATTTGTGTGCGTGCTTATTCCTGAATTTCTTGTTATTTGGAGGAGGACAAATCAAATGTTTGGAAGGCATGTAGAGTTAGGGCTTTGTGAAACCTGATAAAACAAGGTCAAGCTCTCAGCGGGATAAAAAGATATGAAACATTCTTAGATTATTGAAACTATAAAAAATTACATCAAACTCTAAAACAAGCACCAAGCCTTTGTGATCCTTGTAGAATGAATTGTTTGACATATGCTTTGGAGGAACTCTAGTAGGAGTTTAAATCACAAAATTCTTGCTAGTTTCATTCTCTAAAAGACTTGATCTCTTCTATTTTCATCTGAAAAATAACATAGCATTTGTGCTATTTTTGATGCCTTCTTCTACATTTTACTTGTGCTGACCGCTTAGTGTTGAAAGCACTCACAAAATATGGACGTCATGGAAGGAAGTTTCTAGATAGTTTTACTCTAGGCCCTAAGTTTAGACAAAGATCATGAAAATTAAAGCCTTGTTTGGATGTTGTATTAAGAAGCCATAGTATCAAGAAACTATAGTTTTAGAACCATTGATCTGCAAAATCATGGTTTAGAAAAAAAAAAAAGAGGTCTAGAATGGAGTTAACTTCGAACAGACTACAGTTTTGGCAATACCATGGTATTCAAAACCATAAAATTTGTTGTATCCAAACACTTCATGGCACTCTAAAACCAAAGTATTTCACAAAACCATAGTGTTTTTCTAAAACTACAAAAATACTTTGTATTCAAACATGGCCTAATTGGTTCTTCTGTTAATGCTATTCTGCCAATCCTACATCTAAAAATATACCTGATATTATTTAAGCTTACACATCATTTATTGCCCAAGCCTATTTGGATGCCGATGTGAAGAGTTCTTGTGTCCTTAAGCCTCGCATGAGTGTGTTTGCAAGATATTCTTAAGTTTCATGTGGTTAGATGATATTATTTAGTACGTACATGGTTGTCTTAATTTTCACATGTTAATATAATATAATAATAAAATAACACGGTGTTATAATAAATATTAAGGGATGAGGAAAATGTATGGCCTAGCATTAAACGGCAGTGGCATTAAGCTCCTCAAACGTCATTCTCTTTAGTTTTTGTGTTGTAGAGCTCTATCTCAAGATATCTATGGATTTCTTGGAGCTGAATATTTTTATTGCCATGTGGGTACATTTTAATTTTTTTCCACCTATTATCTGTCTATATTCAGTGTTCTTAAGGCGGTTAGGCGTCCAGGCGAGTGCTGGGTACGCCTGGACGCCTAGGCGCCCGCCTTGCTCGCCTAGGTGCCCGCCTTGCCCGCCTAGGCGCCCATTCTGCAAGGCGATAGGGGGGCGCCTGGACGCCTAGGCGTCGCCTAGGCGACGCCTTAAAAACTATGATTCTACCTATTTAAAAAAGGAGTCAAGGTTCTTGACTTAGGCTCTGTTTGGTTTTTGGGCGTAATGTCACTATCGGTACTATTTAGTAGCCAATTTAGACCCTGTTTGGTTCCTTGTGAGGAGGGGCTACTGACTATTTAGTAGCCCCAAGTAGTCCTAAATAAACCAAACACAGGGGCTACTTACTATTTAGTAGACAGGAAAAAAATAGCTCCTTAGGGGTGGCTTCTTGGGACTTATGCTTTTTTCTCTTTTTAGCTATATTAATGGTTAGTAGCCCTAGTAGCCTCTTGAAGCAAACATGGTCAGCTGGCTACTAAATAGTCTCTATAGTGACACTATTAAATAGCTCCTCTAACCAAACAGGGCCTTACTTCTTTTGGTTGTAGACGCTAATGTTTTCAGGTCGACTGGTCGAACCTGGTCGTCCTGGCACCAGGATGACCAGGCCGATTAATCGTCGACCAGGTCGATTAATCGACCCTGGTCGACCAACTAATTGTCCATGTATTTCAGGACACATATCTACATATAATCATATATACCTCTATATATACACTATATTATACACAATAAAGGAAGCATCAAGACTGCATTAGTGTTTAGATTGTTTTCTTCTCTTTTCTGCACTGTCCAGAGGTCCATATTCCTGTCCCAAACACTATGCAGTCTTGATCTTGACACACCTCGTTAAACAGGCCCAAAAACCTGGTCGTCCTTGTCCTAGTCGGACGATTAATCGCGATTAGTCGACGACTAATCGGACGACCAAGTTTCTGGTCGAGCTAATCGAGTCGGACCTCCTGACCGACCAGGACGATTAATCGCGATTAATCGGACGACCTGAAAACAATGGTAGACGCTACTAGGGACTATTGCAGTTGAGGGAGAGATAGAGATGGGGGCATGAGCTGTCTTTTAGCTCTAGTAGCCCCATATAGCCTCTTCTAAGGGACTATTTTTTCTGTCTACTAAAAGTCAGTAGCTCCTGTGTTTGGTTTATTTGGGGCTACTTGGGGCTACTAAGTAGTTAGTAGCCCCTTTCCACGTGGAACCAAGGCTTTCATTCTCTCACCAAGAGATTCGAGGCTCTCCTTGGCTTTCTTGGTGGGCAACGTCATCCATCGATAATGATTTTAGCCATATCCATCACTAACATAAACATATCTTGCTCTCTAGAAATCTTTATTTCCTTCATTTCCTTTTGCTGAGTTTGACGTCGACCACCCTCCTCCATTGCTCGCCCTCAGTGCAGAATGTTCTCTCTTCGTCGCCCAGCCCATTCCCCTCCCTTCACTTGATGCAATTTGGATGCCACAATCTCCTCTCCCTTTATGGCTGTTGTAGGCTCGACCCTCCTCTTCCTTTGCAGTGCTAATATTTGGTAATGGATTTGTGGCATAGCTAAATTTGTTTATTTTTATTTTGTTGGATAACCTCCTGTTGCTGTTTGTTTGATGGATGTTTGGATTTGTGGACTTTTCAGTCCCCATTGATTACCTATTGATTGGATTTGGACTTTAGGTTGTTGCTGTAATGCTACTCTCTGTCCATCCCCTGGTGGCCTCTCAGGGCTTTTTTGGTAGAGCTCCATCTGACTCTGATTGTCTATGAAAGTTGATTCTCTGAGAGAATTTTTTTTGTGCCTAAAGTGATTCTCTTAAATGCTTTAGCATAAACTCTTAAAATCATGATGAAGAATCACTTCACCAAATCAGGAGAAGCACTTTCTTTAGCTACTGGCCTCTTAGTTCATTTTAGAGTATCAATTCGCAGAATTAGCAAAGAATTACTTGTTTCTAAAACTTATTTTAAAAGAGCTCCTCGATTCAGCGGGAATTAGCTCTGGGAGCTCTACCAAACAAGGCCTCATAGCGCTTCCTCCGCTTATGGCAGACCTTGCATCTTCTCTCGACTCATTAGCAACCAAGTAAGGTAAGTTTTTCTCCACAGTATGATTTTGTATCCCTAATGTCTCCCTTGGTCCTAATTTCGCCCTTAGTGTAATTTGTTCCTGTCATAAATAGAAGCAACCGTAATCATTAGAAGCTTTTATATTAGAGCAACTTATTTAGCTTGATGTAATTTTTTACATGGCAAAGAAGATAATTCAAAGTTCTTTACTATTCGAAGTCAATATTAAGAATGTTTTGAATGAACTAACTAAACTACTAATTTTTAAGGTTTTGATCTTCAACACAAATACACAATTATGTTTGTTGTGCAGTTTTAGAACGAAATCGGTATCAAAATATTTTAGATTCCCATTTGGGACGTTTTTAGAAAATCATCCTGATAGTGAAGATATTATGAGATTGTGCTTAGATGAGAAGACTATTATTAATAAAAATAAAAAATATCCACGATATTGAGTGATGTTATTTGAATTTTTTATTAACATTACGATGATACAATTATTATATATAATTCATGAATTTTGTTTACTTGTCACTTTTGTAGTTACTAGACTATTTATCTCTCATCCAGAGGCACTATGATCCATAGTTTGAAGAGGAAGATGGATGTTGGAGACACCAACATCATTGTTGCATCTTTTATTTATTTCTCATCCAGAGGCACTATGATCCATAATTTGAACAGGAAGATGGATGTTAGAGACACCAACATCATTGTTGCATCTTTCTACTTCCGGATGTAGCTACTCCCATGTTCGATAAACCACGGTGCATAATCATTTATCAGTTTGAGTATGCTTATACTCACGTTAAGATACTCTAAATCTTACTATGCGAAAATTTTTAAATGGAGCCCAAGCCCCATATTTTTTAGCATATTGTTCTAATATACAATCATTGTAGCATATAAATAAGTATAACTACATACTCTATGTGTACTTGTATATTTGACATATAATATACTACCCTGGATGGTCTAGTTGATCATACTCGGTGTGTATACCATATACACCCTAAATCTAGAGATATACACATAGGCGTAGGTACACCCTGGGAGTAGAAAGGATTTTTCCCTTGCTTTAATCTGGCAGATATAAAATATCCTAGATTAAAGAAGTTTTATATGGTCAACGTTTATTATTCTACAAATTGTTGCAAAAAATGTGCATTTAAGTACTCTCTTGTCTCCAAATGCCGTGTTTAGTGTTAGTTGAATGGTATCACTTTTCTAACTCTGTAGTGGCGACCACAAATTACTCGTGGTTTTGTTTTTGTTTTTGTTTTTTTTTGTTTTTTGTCTTTTAGCATACTCTTACCTTCATTACAGTGTTATGTTATTATACCTGAATCTAGAGGCTACACATGCATATTCAGGTGGATGAAATGTAGAAGCATTTATGTTGCAAGATGCTTCGTTGTGTGTTTCAGATTTTTTTTCTTGTAGAATTATTTTCCTCAGCACATGTACTATATATGTCTGTGTAGGCTTCTCTATGCCTTTGACACTTACCAGTAGCCTAGAATCTCCTTAATTTTGCTCAGGAGATTTTATACTAATTCTTGGACAATATATTGGATTTTAGATGTATCATCGCTCAGCTCCTCTGCTGCTCATAACATGATGACTCAGGTGGCCACTTTGTATATAATGGGCACTCTTTGCTTAACACTGCACCCTAGTCATCAGTATATGCCAAACTAGATGAAAACAATGTCAGCAGTATGTTGAACTAAAAGAATGCCATCAGAAGAACAAGATGAAAGAATGGCATCAATATATATGTTGAACTAGAGCCTTAAGACTGCAACCCAGTTATGATTCTATATAGCCGGCCACTTCTTTGCATATATTCTCTAATGGATGATTAATAGTTTAATGCAAACTCTGTCGACCAATAAATGAAAAGATACCTATGCTAATGGGTGGAATACTTTGCATGACAAACTAAGCATTTGTTTCTGATTAACCTTTTTGTGTCGCTTTTTCATATTTATTGTGGGGAACTAACTGGTGGGAGGAACTTTTACATGAGAATACTTATATGGAAGCAGATTACAGTGGCAAAATGACCTTGCTCCATGATATCTTGTCAAAAAGTTCTGAATTAGGCAACAAAGTAGTAGTGTTTAGCCAGAGTTTGACCAATCTGGATTTTTATTTTTTATTTTTTTGAAACTGACCACTCTGGATTTATTGGAGTTTTGTCTGCCAAAATTGCAAATCGATGTTAAAGAAGGCAAACATTGGAAGTGATGGAAGGATTGGTACAGGTATGCTTCCACACTTAAAAGTTTCCCTTTTTCACAAAAACTTTGCAGCTACTGGTGTCTTCTTTTGGTTTCTCATACTTTGTACATATACATGCTCATGAGACAAACTGTCCATGACATACTGCCTATCCATCCCATAGTACGATGTATATTCCTGTAAACTGAAAAACTAGGCTGGGCTGTGAGCCTGTATAGTGGTATCTTTTCCCAATTAATTTGGAAATGAAGCCATTGTGAAACCTGAAAACATCTGCATTTTGGTAGCTCCTGGATGCTGGTATCACTTTAGTGCCATTTGCTATGTTTTGCTCTGGATTGTTTGGAATTATTAATCTACCATCACGAGTAATGGAAAAAATATGAATGGCTGCAAAGTGCGCTTCAAGTAGGAACTAGGAAATCTACAATCGCAGTATCACATCATCTCTACAACAAAGTGCATCAATCTTTATATCTCAACTGTTCTTGGATATTCAGGTGTGCTTGTCAGTACTCAGTAATCTTTTACGACCCCAGACTTTGTCATGCTCTTTTTTACTAAGGCAAATTGTCATGTCTCTATCTGGAAAACTCAGTAGTTCTAGCTTGCTGGCCTTTTTGTCTGCCTTCCTCTAATGTTTTTTGTTCCTTGCCCATCCATGAGTTCCAATGCTCAATGCAGCTATCCACATGGATTATTAGGGCTGGCAATAGCAGAGTACTAAATGATCAGCAATCAGTGGCCAGCAGGAGTGGTTGGTGAACCCAAGGTATGTGTTTTCTTGCCTGAGAGGGCCCGTTGGTTCTTCCCTTCCAAGCCTTTTGTAATCAATATTTGTTGGTGGTCAATAAATTGAAATAATGTTTAGTGTTCCCTTTATAGATGTTTCCAATTACTAGGATTAATTTCCACCTTTATAAATTGAAATAGTGTCCTGTGATGCTCGCACCTTCCTTTCTGCTTTGTCTTTTTGCAGGGTAGATCTGCTGCGTTGTACCTACTTATTACACATGGTTACCAATTCGTTGATATATGAATTATATTCCGTCTTTTATAAAAATCTCACTTAAAAATCCTCTGCTTGTTAAACAAAAAAAAAAACAATTTCATTGCCCCAGAACACACTTGCAAATACATATTCGCCTCACAGGCTACCATCTAAACTGTCCCAAAAAACAATGACATTGTCTAACGGAATATTAGCATGCTATGAAATTTTCCAGTAACCTATGCATCTACTGAGGCTTTGTTACACACCCATCCTTTCAGTCACGCATTTTACTACAGATTTACTTAGTCATCTTTCATTAAATAGCTCACGAATTTCCTATTTCCTTGTCCTCAGCAATGCATCGATTATTTCATTGTTACAGAGGCTTCCAGTGACCAATATGCAGTAGTTGCCAGATTAGGAGCAACTGACGTGCACAAAGGACATCACAGAGCAATTCAACCTATACTAGTGTCATTGATATGACATATTCGCCACCAGGTTTTATCATTCATTTGAAAATGCCCACCATTCAGGCACACCTGCTTTCGTGTCGACCATCGTGGAACATGTCAAATGGATATAGCACCATGTTGCACACAACATGAATGAGCTCACCTGCCATGGAACACTGCACATGAAACTCAGATATCCACCTTATAGCATACACTTCACTCCTATTTATATTTACACGCCAAACACAGACACACAGAACACTATATATTGATTTCTTCATTCATCCACTAACCTACCATTATCAACAATTTCAAATACAGATCCTTTGGATATCATCATAGACCTGCCTATGATGACATCTGCACTAAAATATGGAGTTACCAAAAACGACATATCTGTCGCTGCACTGGCAGCGACGATGAATTACCTGGTATGTAGCACCACACTCACCCTATTATATAGCTCCTTGCAGCCACAGAAATTTATTATTATGCAGCCCCTCATACTAATCAACACATTAATTCAGATAATTGTACTCTCCAAAACAAAAGCAAAGATGTATAAGATATCAACCATCCACCTGACTATGGTTACCTCGTGAACACCGAATTATGAGACTTACACTACAGCAAGTTCATCGTTTCAGTACACGCAAAGAAATCTGTATGCACATCAGGTAGCGCATGAATTCCAGCGTGGTATAACAGCTGCAATCAGCCAGATGTGCGACCACAATCAAACTCTTGATGAAACAACAGTTGGTGGTATAACACATCCTTGCAAAGACCTCAATATCTACCATTCAATGCAAGCATAGAACTAGGCGATATTGGTGAAATCTAGGATCCCGTACAGCAAGAGAGTGAAAAACCCATCCAACACTTTTAAACCACTTCCCTCATCATCCCAGATACAAACATTTCAGGTATGACAGTATCAAAACAGTTTGACCACATACACACCCCAAATTAATTATTTTACTATTTTTTTTACACAAAAGTCTACCCTTTTAGTGACCCTCATGCCACATGAAAGTTAATTGTTCTATGCTACCTTCTCAATTTTTCATTTGCCTTTAGTCTAATCTTTTTCTTGCCTGTTCTTTGGAGTTCAGTTGATTGTACACTGATATAACAACTATGTCTCCCTTTAACAGGCAAAGAATCAGGACAATTATACTGCACATTTGAAGACCATTCTGACTACTGACATTGAGAATATTCATGGAACAAACCCTACCATCACAACGGAGATATTCATGGAAAGACCTGTCGCAACGGAGATAAAAGATAGAGAGATAACAGGCTTTTGAAAGCTGCGGAGATCACACTGAAACAAATAACATCTACCAGTGCCTAAAACATTCATTGGATAGAATATGGATATAGAATACTGGAATATTATCCCACACTGGCAAACTTAGCCTGCAGCAAATTTAAAACTTGAGGTACTCAGTACAGAAATTTAGTTTCATATCTCAGCAAAATTGAACATAGATCTCAAACTTAGGTACTGAGGTAATCAGGTCGATCCACTGGTACTTGCAGCATTGGGAAATGTAGGCGTCTGCATCGGGAAATGACAGGATCTGGATTAGTTACCACGCAATATCTTTTCTAGCGGGCACTTAAAAGTACAGATCAATGCTTTTTGGCGCGCCTGTTCATTTGGCCCATCCAGTTCTTGGAGGTTTTCTTCGCGAGCGCCTCGGCCGCCTGACGCTGGGCCTCCATGTCCCTCTGCACCCTGGCCTCCTCCTCCATCTTCTCGTGTTCCTCGTCGTGGTTGTCCACAAAGCTCTGGCTGTAGTTCCCTGCCTTCAGTCTGCAGCGGCGGCACCCTGCCCACGCGATCAAGTGGTCCACTGCGCGGGCCACCTCCCCGCGCGCAGCCTCATTGATCCCAGCGCCCGCCCCGCCGACGTTCTCAGCGCCCATCTCTCGCCGCCGCCGAGCTGCCGCTGCGCTGGGGAATGGGGTTTTTCTTTCGTGGTAGGGAAGAATAGCGGCAGGGCAGCAATAGGCCGTCGGCGCAGGCCTTTCCTTTATTTTTCTTTGAGCAAGTATATAATGGAGCCTTGGGCCGTTGCTCTGGTTTTGGGCCTTTATAATTCATTCGTGGAAAGTGTTGCATTTGTGTGCAAATAATACTCCCACTTTATAAGGTTTATTTATTTAAATTATTAAATTAAATTTCAATTGAACTTGATGTCTTCACATATTTCACTATATTTTTTTTGTCCACCTTCTTTTAACTACTTTGAATCACTCTTGTTTCACCATCACTCACTCAATTTGGAGTTGCAAAAACCTTACTGGCATTTTGCAGCACTTATGGACATGTCTTGTCTGCACAGCACGATTCTACGGCTCATCTTCCATCCTTTTCAAACTCACAACAGTTATGGAGGATAGCTATGTATTTAAATTCAGTAATCTCATTTGATTTAATAGAGCCAGAATAACTAAATAAGCAATGCTCCCCTCGTTCGGATCCGGTTTGCTAATTTTAAGCTTTTCTTCTGTTTGTGGCATCAAGAATCCGGATAGGATTGGGTTTTTAATATTTTTTTTTTGTGTTTGTCTTTTTTCTGTTCAATTTTTTCTCCCTTCTAGTTTCTCTTTTTCTCCCGTTCTGAGTGTTTTTTTTTTCTTTTACAAGAACCTCCCATTCTTCTTATATTTCTTTCTTATATAAATGTCAAAACAAAGGTTCAAATAAACACAAAGAATCAAATGTTGATGTAGTTTTAAATAGAAATAAAATTTTCTTATTAAAACTTGGATTAGCCGATATTCCAACTAACCAAACAATGAACTAAAATCTTAAGTAGTCTAAGTGTCTCCATATTGTATTTAGGATTAAGTCCACTTTTAGCCCCTTAACTATTGGTCGAGTCTAATTTTAACCTTCAATTGCAAAACCGTCTAGGACAGGTACTTGAACTTTGAAAACCGGACACGTTTGGCCCCTCGGCTGGTCTGAAGCTGTTTGTGCTCGCGTGGCAGCGGTTTTGACCCGCCACGCGGGCATTGACGGGCCACGTAGGTGCCGCCGTGTTAACTTGCAGCTGAACAAGGGCTGCCGGATGCTGCCATGGAGCTGGACCACCTGCGGGTTGAGCGCGATCTCATCGTTTGCTGGCATCCGTCGGAGGACTCCGCTTCACTCAAAACGAGCAGGAGCCATGGGCGGACGTGGAGAACAACCTGTATACGTCGCATCAACCTTCAACCTGGGCAGGCAGCCTCGTCCTAGGGAGCTCGGAGCTCAAGCCCAGCGCCTGTCCTTGCCTCGGCCCTCGGACGCGGCGGCCGAGCACTCCAGCGCCGACGCTCTACGCCGCAGGAGCCACGCTCGCCCCGGCTCACCAAAGCCGCCTCCGCTGGAGCTGCGTCGCACCAGCCTGCGACTCCGCCTGGAGCAGCCAGACGCCGCAGCTCGCCGCCACGGGCACCAAGGCCTGCCCGGAGCTCCTCTCACCGGAGCCGAGTGCGGTCAGCACAGAGCATATGCATGCGTCGAGGCCGACGGCGCGCCGGAGGCCGGAGCTGAACGCCGCCGGCAGCAAGGCAGTCGCCGCCGCCGCTCTGCTCTCTCCCTCTCTCTCCGTCCGCTAGCTGCTAGAGCCTAGAGAAGGGGCAGAATGCCCATGAACGGAAATGTTAGATAAATCCCGTGCACGCTTCTGCATTGACATACTTGTAATTAGGCAGTGCATGTTTCCTTTCACAAGTTAGTTAGCTGCATGTAATGGAACGGTGTGCAGCCAGAGCCGTGCTGCGTTCACGGTGCGGCGAGCGAGTCCTCCGCCACGAGCGCATGAAAACGTTCTCGCGCACAAGGCGGGCACGGCGCAGCATGAGCGACGTGGCGGGGATATCGGATCACAGATCGTTGTAAACACCGTTGAATAAAATAACAAAGAAGAAACCAGAAAAGCCGCAGCATTCCCGGCGGCGCAAGTCTCCAGCTCTCAGTACGTGTGTGTGAGTCTCCACGGTGTTCGCGTCGAGTTCGACGAGAGAGAGCGAGCGTTGCCGATCGTCGTCGGGCTGCACATTCCGGCAGCCGGCGCCAACAGGAAAAGCTGTCTGGGCACCGGCAGCCCTCTCCAGTCTCCAGTCTCCACCCTCTCCCATCTCATACGCTCGGCAATTGCGAGCAGCGCAGCTGCTACAGGCAAGCAAGCCATGCCTGCAGCGCAAGAGCACAAGACGCCACAGTGGCAAGCACCGCGCGAGTGCCGAAGACCGCCTCCGCCGTCGCTCGCGAGGAAGCCGCCGAACTGGGAATTGCCGGAGCCGCCCTCGCCTTGACCACTGCAGGCCTGCCCAGGTTGATGCCGCTGGCCAGCTATATTAGCCCCAGCCCCGCCCAGAGCTCGCCTCTCTCCTTGCCGCTGGTATGCCACTGGCCATCGCTGTAGCCCCCCATGTCGTCATCGTCGTCGGCCACCCAAGCAGGCGAGCACCATGGCGGCGGCGGCAGCCGTGCTCATGGGAGCCACTACGAGGCCCGTCAACGCCCGCGTGGCGGGTCAAAACCGCTGCCACGCGAGCAAAAACAGCTTCAGACCAGCCGAGGGGCCAAACGTGTCCGGTTTTCAAAGTTCAAGTACTTGTCCTAGACGGTTTTGCAATTGAGGGTTAAAATTAGACTCGACCAATAGTTGAGGGGCTAAAAGTGGACTTAATCCTTGTATTTATGTACCATTGCAATCCCTGATGGTCTATATGAAAATTCGAGTCAGTCATCATAATAATCAATGTACACCGATCTTTGACACGTCCACAACTATCTCATTGCTGACTTTAATAAAAAAATTAGAATTGTAGATTTTTATGGGTTCTCAAAGGAAGTCACATAACTTGATATTTAATTGTGCCATCATATAGATAGTATGAAATTTAAAGCTGTGGTATATCAATTAATTTGATACAAGCTTAATAGGACTTGTCGAGATACATAACAAAAAGCAATATACATAAAAAGCAAAGACTAACTTATAATTTGGAATAGTGAAGTAGTTTTTTCTTCTTCCGTTGCAGCGCACGGGCATCGAAGAGTTTCTCAATCTAGTTTTAATTCTCAAAATGTATATGTGAAGTTTTACTCTTCATGTCTCCACTGTGATATGGTCATATGGACGATCCAGACTCTCATCCAATGATAGTCGAAAATCCGATTCGATATATATTGGGATGGGCATATTTTGCTAGTAATTCTAATAAAATGTTTAAATATAAAATTTCAATTCAGCATTGATGGATATTTGAGAGAATTATCTTTATGGCTATTCAAAAGTCACTTAGTTCTTCTATGCCCTGAAAACTTCAAAAATTGTTGTATAGTCCTGTGTTTGAATTTTAGTCCCCTAAACGACACTACTGTCACTTTTGGACCCTAGCACCGTTAAGTGCCATGCAAAAATGACCACAGCATCCTTATAAGAAAAAAAAAGGAGTTGATTCCTTATGTTAGAGAGAAAGCGAGACAGGGGAATAGCGAATGAACCAGTCAATCTTTCATTAATCATTGAGCGGTATATATAGTACAATGGAGAGCAGGTTCCCCGAGGGAAACTCATTCGCCAAGGAACCACGAGCCCACGACTCCCATGCGCACGTACGAGATCGTGGCGGGGTCATGGGGAGTTTCCCGCTGGAGCGGGAAATATTCCCTCGTACGAAGTTGAACCCGTTGTTCCTTCCCCGATAAGTATCTACGGGTACCCTAGGTACAGGATAAGGATGAGATCTTCCTTCTATTTGTAACACCTTATACGACACTTCTTCATATATGATGTTACAAAATGTACTTATTACCGGACTGCCTTTTTGTTTGTTTTATTTTGACTTAAAATTCATCCATATTATATTAACTAGAAGAATCCCCACGCGTTGATGTGGGAATAAGATGACTCATATATTATCGTAATTATGGAGCACGGCTTGGAGGGAAACAGAAGCAGCAAGTGCCCATTAGATAACTTAGAAATTTCAATAACCATTCTTCACTATCATGCAGAAATGTAAGATCTATTTTTTCTAAAAAAAGAATATTCATAACTTGTTTTAAGTAACTGAGAAAGATAGGAAAGGAGATGAAAAAGTGGAAATCAATCTGAATGAAAAAAAAAGTAACATCATCCATGAGTCCCAATATATAGTTAATAACGATAGATTATAGTGATACTACATAAACAACCCTCGCTAGTAAGAGTACACGAGAATTTGTTTTGGGCGCATGCCTGTGCCAACTATATATTGGTGGATCTCCATGCACCTGGTCGCTTCAACCAACTCCAGAAGCAACCTTTATCTTTTCGGTAATGCTACACCTAAGACGTCCGTCTCCGCGTCGCGGACGGACGCCGCTCCCTCCCCCCCCCCGCGCGCTCCTCCCTCCCCCCCCCCCCTCCCCCCCCCCCCCCCGACGGTGACGGCGACCACCCGAGCTTCGCGCCCGGCCATGGCGGCCCCCGCGCCTGCAGGTAGGCCTCCTCCTCCTCTCTCTCATCTCTCCCTTCCTCCTCCTCCTCCTCCTCCTCTCCAACTCCGGCGAGCTTCCCCGGGTTAGGGTTCAACCATTCCCTCCGGTGTAGATTCCGGCCGGCCGGCCTGGCGGCGGTCGTCGACACGGCGGTGGTGGCGGGTTGGCCGGGCGGTGAGCGAGGCGGCGGCGCCCGCCCGCGAGCTGGGCAGGGCTGGATGGGCGGTGGGTATGGGTAGGCGGCGGGGCGAACGCCGGCGGCGGGAGGGGAAGAGGGTGGCCGCCCCTTGGCGCTAGGGTTCGCCGAGCTCCGGGCGAGCTAGGGCGCGGCCTCGCCGGAGCTCCGGCGAACCCTAGCGCCCGAAGGGGCGGTGGCCGGCGGCGGGGCGGGGCGTGGGGAAGAAGGGAGGCGCGGCCGCACGGGGACGCCGTCCGGGACGGCGCGCGTCCGGACGTCCGGGCGGATGCATTACCCTTATCTTTTCCCCGTGCTCCCCTCATCCATGTAATTACTCACCATTCGGTTTCTCACGTGCTCCAGCGAACAGCTTTTGCGCGGCCTATGACCTACACGGCATCCGTGTATGGTGACTGCCGAGCGGTCATGAGAGATCGCGTGCATCGTGCTGAGGCTACTGCATGCGGGGTTCTCACGCCGGCATTGCACGTGGTGGGGAGCAAGCCTCCACGATGCCTAGCGCGTGCGGAGCTGATCGATGAGGCGGTTCATTCCCTGGTCTCTCCAGAAGGCCAGTATAGTATTATGATGCAAGGACAATGGAAGATCCGGACATTTTGCAGCCGACGAGCAAGGATTTATAGGAAGCCCGATTGGGAGGAGAAGCGACACAGGTCGTTGCGACTTCCGGGCAGCAGAGTTGATTGGCCTCTCCTTATGCATGACCATTTTGGTGTCTCTGTTTGTGGACGTGATAATGGATGGCAGTTTCTAAATCTTTTAAATTCAGTAATTGAGCATATGGAACTGTATGTAAAGGCCAGCGTGATGCTGTGCTGCTATTGATCGGTTTCTTCAAGGCTAGTGGATGCCGTGTGACAGCTGTACGGCCATGTTGATAAACACGTTCTGCATGCATTACCTGGTAGTTTTGGCTACATTTTCGCCATCTCTTCGGCATGCCAAAGAACATGCAATATGTAAATGAATTGGATAAAGTATAAATTTGCTTACTTCATATGATGTTATTTCTCAGTTTATTCCTCCTTGCAAGTAGACTATTTAGCTCCTTTCCAAATGACGTTACCCATGGAATCTAAAAAAAACTGACGTTACCCGTCGGTATTTTGGGCGTTTACCTGATGTTGCTGCTGCCCTTCACGAGCTCTGATGCAATTGATTGCCCAGATTACCTTTTTAGAAAAGGGAATATATTATATTCCAGTTTCTGCATCGACTAATGCATAAATTGATTGCTTCTTTTTTCTTAAGCTGTGATGCGATTGACTTGTTTATATTGACACTCTACTTTTGGCTGTTGCTGAGTTGTGTGAAAAATGATTCTTGGAACATGGAGATATCTATTGTGTGATCTATTTGCATCAATGCTAAATCTTGTTTGAGTTATTAATGAAGCATTATTTTGTTTTCGAGTTTCTAGTGTGTTCTAATTTTTCATGAACTAAAATATATAAAAAAAAAAACTATGCATATTCTGTAGATATTATGCCTGGTAGGCCGCCGTGAAGCGTGGCAAATTTTCTAGTACCTTAAACTCGGTAGAACACAGCAACAAACGAAGTACACACATGCCTTACTTTGACGAGCAGAGTTGATGGATTTCCTTTTTCTTTATGCGAATATAGCAGGAGGTCCTACCTTCCCAATTCCAATTGAGGTTGCACACGCGCATTTGGTGGATTTCTAGTGTGAACTATAACAGGACTTGTAAGAATCTTCAAAAATTAATCTTTTTTTGCAAAAAAAAGAGAGAGATATTTCAAAATAAATTTATGATAGTACATATTTGGGGGCCAATTAATATGATTTTTTTTTTTCAACAGAACACTGTATAATAATACACAGAGAAACAGACTCAAGTTTGATATGCATAGATGCATGAAACAAATTGTTGATGCTGTCTTGTTGCTTTATTTTATATTTATATTTATATTATATGTAGATGATAGATTTAGTTGCTTTGTGCATTAAAGCACCAGCCGTGGAGGGAAAAACCATATGAGCAACTTTCCAACTGCCTGTTTTCTCTGCAGCGGCAAGCTAACCGGGGTACGAGTGCCAGACCTAATGTTGAATGCATCGTCCATATCTATTGAATATACAAAACCCTCTTTGATGTCTCCATAGGCTTGAGTGATCCTGCTGGTTGATCGGCTAAGAAAAAGTGCCTCGCCTTGAGCTAGCACAGTAGGGGTGACAGGAACCCATTGTCCTGCATCCATGTCCGCCTTGAAGATGTCTACATTGCGAGTGCAATTGGGGGGATGGAATGCAGGGAAATGCCCCTGGTGCCTCACCATGAGCAAGCCTTTTTGGCCACCGTCACTGCGTGACTCGACGAGGTGCCTGGTGGTCACGATGTAGCCTTTGATTTCGTAGGGCACCTCCTCATCCTTGACGATCACCGCACCATCCCCCACAATCATCACGTCGTCATCGTTGTACTCCGTCATTGCCTCATCCTCGTCGTCAACATTGATGGTTTGGTAATCGTCCATCCAACTCAATGGGTCTTCTTGGCCTTCAGCTAATGGAGGACGATGACCGATTATGACTCTTTTTAATCCAGTCACAACGGGCTCGCCATCTTTGTTCTTGCCAAGATCGAAGACGACTAGGTCCTCGTGCTCTGTGATCCCGTAGAGCGCGTCTCCGAAGAAAGCAACGTCCCAGATGCCTAAGTAGGGGATCACGAATCTGCCCTTCTTCCCATCCCCAGGGCGGCATATGATTATCGTGTGGTTCCGTCTGTTGGTGGTGACAACAACAAGGTCATCGTCGTCAAGACTGGCATCAGATGAGCAACGCATGGCCACCTTGCGTATCTCGAACGTCTCCAGAACGTCGCCGACGATGGAGTCGAGCTCGGGAAGCGGCACGGTCTTGTCGGAGAAAGGGTTGTAGAGCATGTAGTTGTGCTTGTGCCTGACGTCGCGCCTGGGCTTCAGGCAGCTGGACGTGGTGGCGTCGTAGGTGTCCCAGCGGTTGGTGCGCCGGAACACGTCGTCGGTGCGGTCGAGGGCGAGCCAGCTGCCGGTGGCGCCGAGGCAGGTCACGTCGTCGGGCAGGCCGGGGACTCGGCGGAAGAAGTCGCCGCTCAGGGTGCCGAAGGAGCCGTCGGGGAGCACGACCCACGGGAGCTGCTGCAGCTCGCGGTGGTGGTCGCCGTGCCGTCGCGCGGCGGAGTGCCATGCGCGGCAGACGGCACGGAAGCGGGCGATGTCGACGGGGCGGAGATGCGTGAGGATTTCGCTCAGGAGGTCAGGCAGGAGTCCGGACCATGGAGGAGGAGGAGGCGATGTCGACGAGACCATCGCCGCCGCTGGTGTCACGGATGTTGCCATTGTCGGATCCGACACAGACTAATCATAAATTAGGTATGTATTCGACGATTTTGATTCTGTGATGTCGATCGATCTTTTCCTTTGCAGATCGAGCTACGAGTTGACAGTATATATGAGTATATGGCGGACTACTTGCACGCAACGCAAAAGGAGTCGATCTTTGCATGGGTGGGGACTCTCGGGTACGTGTTCTTTTCTTGTCTGGGTTCCATGAACACAACCCAAACTGTACTTCATCGGATTGGGTTAGATAATTATGTCCTTCTCTACTCATCACAATATAATTCCCCAATTAGTAATAGTACAAGATACAAGATATAATTCCCCATGACGGCGGGAAGGCTTTGCCAAGAGCGCCGCGGCTATCGTTAGAGTCGTTGCCGTGTGGGAGACCCCAGGCTCTCGGCAACGATGCCTTTGCCGTGAAGACCTCTGCCGAGAGCTCTTTGCCGAGAATAGCACTCGGAAAAGGCTTTGCCGAGAGCGCCGGCGCCTTTGCCGAGTGCTTGGGGCGCTCGGCAAAGAAAATGCCTCCCGTAGTGTGAGTACCGATCAATTCTTCCTAGGTAGGTTTTTTGCTTCATATTATGCAGATCTTTCATTGAGGTTGTCAGCATTTATAGCGATAATTTTATCAGTCCATGGTTGTTGAATTGAATTGCTAGAAAATTGGAGCTATTTTTTCAGGTTTCCCTTTTGATGTCCTGTTTTGCATTTTGCTAAGTATGTCTTTTTTTATGTTGTGAAGGTAGAAATTGTGTCCATGGAACAAAACTCCTGTCCATCATATCCAAGAAAAACGAAGGAATCATACCTACGATGCAGGTTAAATGAAAGTGCAATTAACAAAGCAAAATCGATGAGGCATGGAGAGTGGAGAGAACTAGTGGGAAATCAAACGGTTTAAGTCACTTGAGTGGTGAACTGGCGGTTCATTTGTTAATCAAACTGTTCGGATAATTGGATTACTCGGTTGTAAGTTGTAACAAGGGTGTAGAGATTTGTTGTATATGAAGGATTCTCCGTGTGAAAACGCCTGAAGTCAGCACTTTGTTCCTTGTTTGGAGGGAACGTTGGGTTGGAAAAACACCTTTGTAATTGAAGCAGCCGGCAACCAGCAAAAAAATAGTTTGGATGATTTCTGCTATTTTTTTCTTCAGATGTTTCATCCAATGCGGACATCTATGTTGGCACGAATCAAACAAGCCCTTTGGGCCTGTCCACCCAAGAAAACCTCTAGTCGTGGCCCATCAAGCCCCAACCACGCATGCGCCTGCCTTGCGGTCTCTTGCCGCGGGCGCACGACTTTTCCCCAACAACCCGATCGCCCACGCAAACCTCTCCCCAACTCGATCAAACCGCGGACGAAAAAACCCACCAAAATTCCTCCAAATTTCATAGCCCCCCCCCCAGAAATCTCGAATCCCGATGCTCCAGGCCTCCACCGTCTCCCTGGCGGTCGTCCCCAGCGCATGAGCTTCCTCCGCTCGATAGCTGACTCCTTCTCTTCGCTGCTCTTCTCGTCGTCGGGCGGGGAGGCGCCCATGGACGCGGCGGGGGGCGGCGCCGTCGCCGGCGGCGGTGGTGGGGAGCGCGTGGCGGTGAAGCTCAGGGGCTACTTCGACCTCGCCAAGGAGGAGATCGACAAGGCCGTGCGCGCCGAGGAGGGGGGGCTCCCCGACGACGCCACCGCGCACTACCGCAACGCGATGCGGGTCATGCTCGAGGCCAAGGCCGCGCGCATCCCCGACGCCGTCTCTTCTAGGTTCGCCCACGCTTCCTCGTCTCCGTCGCTGCTTGGGCTTCTGGGATGGTTGGTGACTGACTAGTGGGTCCCCTGTGGAGCTTGCAGCGAGAGGGGGCAGGTCAGGGTGTACCAGGAGAAGATCGCCAAGTGGCAGGCGCAGGTCGAGGAGCGGCTCAGAGTCCTTGGTCAGAGAAGCGGTGAAGGTGTGCACTCCTTTTACTTGTCATCAATTCAGTTCCACTACCACTATGATAAGCCACTGCAAAGTTCGCGAACTGTGATCTGCTTTGTGCGCTTTGCATCTAGGATAATCTGCCCTACAGGCATTGTTCACTCTGTTAGTATCTGCTTGAAAGTGTGTGCCATCATCTAGACATCCACTTCAGTGAGATGTTCAAAATTTTCGTATTTGGTTATCTGACCATTAGTCAGCGTTGCTGTTAAGGGCTTCAAATCTTATTTTTGTATCAACATATGGATTTTTTTCCTGGTTGCCTTGTTCAGTGTACTTCCTTGGGAGTTAAATGAGTTATCTTGTTTGTGATTTTTCAGGGGCCACTGCTGCAGTAGTGCCTAACAAGGTACAGTTTCTGGACTTCTAGCTGCATGTGGGTGTTATCTTGTAACTTTTGTTTCATAGCTTAAATATTTGTTATCTTCTGAATTATGATGTCTGCATCTAGGTTGTTTGGCATAGATGGTTTATGTAACATGATATCATGTACCTAGCTTGTCTTTAGTAAAATTAAAACTAGACTATATTCTATGCAAACTTTTTCTCCTTGCCTGACTAACCTTATTTTGGTGATATGTTGAGATGGCACAATACACTATCTGTTAAGTGAATATGTTCTTTTGGGAGGGGAGGGGGATCCTCTTGTACTCGTGTGGTACAAGTTTTTTTTTTTTCAATATCGAATATCAGACACTAGATAAGTCACAAGTAACATTATTGTAGGTTGCTGCAAGCAATCCTATCGGTAGGACTGCAAAAGGAGCACCAAGCATCCAAAGATCTTTGCAAAATAGCCCTACCTTCAACAGGGGTGGCCAAGCATCTTCACATCAGAAGATAAGCAGCGGAGCTTCCAGACCTGTTCAAAAGGCTGGTGGAAGCTATGATGATAAGCTTGTTGAAATGATTAATACAACAATTGTGGATAGAAGCCCTGCTGTTAAATGGGATGATGTTGGTATGCTGCTGTTTTTTTTTGTCCTCTATAGCCCAGTAAAACATTTGTTACAGTATCCTTGATCAGGCATTTGATTTGTAGCTGGTCTTGACAAGGCAAAGCAAGCACTCATGGAAATGGTTATTTTGCCTACTAAACGAAGAGATTTATTCACCGGACTTCGGAGACCTGCTAGGGGTAAGAGCATTCTGAAACTGTCCTATTTTCTACACTTGTTCTATTAATGGGAAGATCTGATTAAATTTCACGTCATCTTTTAGGTTTGCTCCTCTTTGGTCCACCCGGGAATGGAAAAACAATGCTTGCCAAAGCCGTTGCATCAGAATCTGAAGCAACCTTTTTTAATGTTTCAGCTTCTTCATTGACATCAAAGTGGGTATGTGCTGATCCTTCCCTTTGGTAAAATTTTTGTTATAAGCAAATCTAAATTAGCACATTTTTCATTGCCGAACAGGTTGGAGAAGCTGAAAAACTTGTGAGGACACTTTTCATGGTTGCAATTGAGAGACAGCCATCTGTTATTTTTATGGATGAGGTTCGTGTTGCATGCTCTTCATACAGGAATCATTTGTAGTGAGCTTGTCAATTCATAGTCTTTCTAATTCTAAAATCATGTATAATTTTTTATTGATGGAACCTGTTGCATGGCAATTTGGTAGAATGCTGATGTATCATTAAAAACAAAATGAAAGAAATAACTTGTACCCATTTGAAAAAAGAAAGTATAATTATTAGACATGGAAAAGATATAATTTCCATCCGCTTGTTTTCTGTATGTTTTCCACAAAACAGTGGATTCCATTAAACAATGCATTCTGCTCTTATTTATGCAGCATTTAGCATTTCAGTTCTTTTGTTTGTCCTGTACCTCCGTTGTTTTTTAGTTTGGCATTTTTGCTGTGGCCTGCTACAGAAATTTATTTGATACACTTTTTTTTGTCTTCTTATTTTGCAAGTAAATATTTCTGATATTAGAAGTTCTGGTGATAAGAAAGATGTATTTTATGTTAGTCAGTTGTCATATGATATTCTTACATTACTGAACTGCATTTACTTGGGTGATTTTATAGATTTATCATATTTTAGTTGTTTTCTTGTAATATTGGAGTCTGAGGCTTCTTTATGGTGGTTTACTTTGCAGATTGATAGTGTCATGTCTACAAGGTTGGCTAATGAGAATGACTCTAGCAGGCGACTGAAATCTGAATTCCTTATCCAGTTTGATGGGGTGTCCTCGAACCCAGATGATTTAGTAATTGTTATAGGTTAGCATCTTTTTCTTAGCAGGCGACTGAAATCTGAATTCTTTATCCAGTTTGTTTAACTATGATGATTTAGTAATTTTATTTTCTTTTTTTTCTGTATTGTTTAACTAAACTTTTGTTTTAATCTAGCTAAACATATGATACATCTTACATGTACAATTTTAAGTTACAACTAGATAGTCCCGAAACCCCATACTAAAATATTTGTTTGCTTCAGTTCTGCTTTTTTTTTTTTTTGGATTTGAAATCCAGTATTTGTCAGTCATTTCAGTTTCAATGTAAATGGCCCTTAACTTCCACTCCTAATATTTTTCTGTTACATAAGTAACCTTGACTAGGACATGGAATTTTGCTTCTTGGGGGTGTCAGTTCTGTGCTCTGCCATTGCTGAAACAGTTTTCAGCCTTATAGGGCAGGAGCTGTCGTCACTAAATTAGTCTAATTAATATGTCACTTTACCTTCTCAGCTTTTAGCAGCCATGTCATTTTTTTATTGTTTTATCTATATTTTGTTGATGCCAATTCTCTGTCCAGGGGCTACTAATAAACCTCAAGAGTTGGATGACGCTGTTCTTCGAAGACTTGGTAAGATCTATTTTAACATGTATATGGTGTGGTACTGTTTTTTGTTGGGTTCAGAGTTTGTGCCGCATGGAAGCTTTGCACCTTGATTCCTGAGATACTTTTGCCTTAATCGATTACATTAGCCTGTGAGAGAGATTTTCTGGAAATAAGAATGAAAAGAGGACAGTTTGGACTAGTTACAATAGCAACTTGAGTTTGCCAATATCTTTTAGTTAACTAGATGGCTGCTATAAAGTATTATTGATGGTGCGACATGTAATTCATTGATACTGTAGTATTATTATTCTGTTCTGTTACTGTATTAGTCAGTTAATGAGTCGGAAGTTGGTAGATGGGCCTTGGGATCATTGGTGGTGTGCTGTGCACTTATTTTCTCATCAATTCCTTACTATGCTGTCTTGTTTCTTTATATCTTGAATGCCACTGTTTTTGTTATCCGATAAACAGGTAAAGAGAATATATGTGCCACTACCTGATCCAAATGTACGGAAGCTACTTCTGAAAAATCAGCTCAAAGGACAAGCATTCAAATTGTCGAGTAAGGGCTCCAATGTTTCTCTAACTTCTTGTGGTGGTTGTATATGTAGCACTTTTTTTTTTTTTTTCATTTGGCACAGTAGCTAACTTGGAACTGGTTCTTGACAGACTATGACTTTGAAAAACTTGCTGTGGAGACTGAAGGTATTATATTTTCAGTTCCAGACTTCTAGCATATGGCTGTTTTGAAAGGAAAAAAAAAAATGTGCTGTGTGGTTCCTGACAGTTCTGTTTTTAGGATATTCTGGAAGTGATCTAAGAGCCTTGTGCGAAGAAGCTGCAATGATGCCAATAAGAGAGCTCGGTCCACAGAATATCCTTACTATTAAAGCAAATCAGGTACGTTTTAAAACAGTCTGAACTTTGATACACTTCTTTTGAATTTTGCCACTGTTAAATACCAGCTCAAACAGTCTTGTAGGTATCTTTACAGACAACATACCCTAAGTAGTAGTAGTAGTTATTGCCCAGTGGAACTTGTGAATGTCAGACATACAAAGCAGTTAACCCCGTTTCTAACATTATATCTTCAGCTGCGACCTTTGAGGTACGAGGACTTCAAGAAGGCAATGACGGTGATCAGGCCGAGTTTGCAGAAGAGCAAATGGGACGAGCTGGAGAAATGGAACGAGGAATTTGGTTCGAGCTGACAGTGACGCCCGCAGCCTGATGATGATGATCAGGCGGCCCTGTTTCCATCTGTACATGATTTATGTCTCCCACATGGTGGCTCACAGCACAAGTGGTCACACACCACACACGCCCATTGATGCGTCCTCTTTGGGCTCAGCAGCACAACATCAACAGAAGCTGAAGGTATATTGCTGGGAACAGCCCCTATATAGTATAGCCATTGAAATGCCACCGCCCAAGTTATTAAAAAACCTCGTGTGTGTTATTAGTCGATGAGCTGCTTGGGCCGCCCGAGGGCGAAATCGAAGTGTCGTCGTTGTGTAAAAAGACAAACACAAAAACTAAAGGCTTAATGGCTTATATATTTGGTTTTTGATAAACAATTGAAGTGTAGGGTGGTGCCGCTGCAACGTGCCGGATCCGATCCACGGGCAACAGCGGCGGCGGCACGGGCGCATGTGCCGGCGTTCGCCGTGTACCGTGGACACGTAGTGTATCGGTGAACAGTATGGTATTTGCAGTGTTGGCAATTATTATAATTAAAATTCTTTTCTTCTTGCGATAGCTGTTCATCACAATAAACCGGCCCTTCAAAAACAAGATCTCACATGAATATATTTCGATAACTTTTTTGAAGTGCAAAAAAACTTAAATACACCTTAATCCCCTAAGAAAAAATCGTTTGTAATATTTGAAAAAAATCTAACAAAATTGCATATCCCATGGTTTGGTGGATGGGTTCATCAATTATCAGGGCAGATAAGATTTGCTGATGTGTTCAAATAATCATACCATGTCAATATTATTTTTCCTCTTATAGTAAACAACCTATTACATTCATAAGTCCATGTATCTCTTAATTCATCCGAGTTTACAGCTAAACAGTGTCAAACTTTTTATGCTTTTTACTCATATAGCCTGTTTGGATCACCAGAATAAATTTAATCATCTAAACATTAGTTTTAGATTGAATCATCCAAACAGATAGATTAAAAGGTAGACTAATTTTAGTTTAGCTTGGCTTGTTGCATATATAGCCTTTTTCCATGAATCATCCAAACAAAATAAACTTTAAAAGGTAGACTAATTTTAGTTTAGCTTGCCTAATTACTGGTCTCTCTCAACCGTTCATGTATCAAATAATACAAAATAAACTTTAGTTGCGGAAAATTTAAGGCCAAGGCCAACCAGCCCAAAAAAGTTTGGTCTCCACTAGAAGGACTCTGGCTCCTCTCAATGGTACAACTTCTTTAGTATGGCCGAACAACCGGAGAAAAGAGCTTTAATGACAATTTTATTATAATTTGTGTCAGGTTTGTGAGGTTGGAAAAGCCATAATATACTAAAAATATAATTTTGACAATGTCATGTTTTAGTATGTCTCATAAAGTTCATTAACAAAGTATTATAGATAAAAAGTATCAATATTTATGATATTTAAATGATTTCTATTAAATTAATTATGAAATATATTTTTATAATAAATTGATTTAGAGCTATAAAAGTGAATCAATTGTGAATCATTTTATATGGCATGTAACCTGGTTCTTTTTGAATGGAGGTAGTTATTACTATTCTGAACTTTGTTTAGATTGTCTCCAAATTCTAGACTTTTTCATTCTTTCCATCACATTAATTTTTTAGCTACATGCATGGAACATTAAATTTAAATAAAAAATAATTAATTACATAGTTTTTCAGTAAATCACAAGATGAAATCTTTTAAATCTACTTAGTCTATAATTAGACAATATTTATCAAATACAAACAAAATGCTATAGATTCAAAATTTTTCTAACTTTCCCAATGTAAATAAGATCCCAGTTATAAATTTATGAATACTACAAGGAAAAAACAGGACATCATATCTAAATCGAGATATATCGAAATCGCATCCCAAGCGAAGCCTCCCGTCGATAGGAGCGGATCGTGTTTGAGAACAGGTCGACAAATTTGCAGGCCCACCTCGCACCCCCCACAGGCCTCTCGACATCCACTGCCTCCCGTCCGTCCCAATTCCCCCGTCGCATTCCGCAACACCTGCTCCTCCCTCCTCGTCCCCTTCTCTCCGCTCCGACGCCTCGGGGCGCTCCCACCCTGACCCCTCTCCGGTCCCGCCCGCCGTCGGCGAAGCAGCCGGCCATCGCAGAAGCCCGATCCGGACCCCGCGAGATCAGGTGAGAGATCCCGCTTCTCTTCCCCCCTCCCCCTCCTCCTTCCACCGCTAGATCTGCGCACCTCACCACACCGCTCGACCCCCTCCGATCGCGGTGCCCGGCCCCTTGGTACAGCCGTCGGTCTGGAGCTCAAACCTCCTTCCCGCGCGCTCACGTGTGGTTCCCATGCCAGATCTGGGCTGTTTTCGGTCGATTGCGCTGGTTTCAGAATGATTGCGACGCCCTAGTTTGAGCGCTCTTCTTGCGGATTGGATTGGATTGGATTGGAGGCTGTGTGGCGTTAGTGGCTGGGTGCGTTGGTAACTCTGGTTAGTTGGATCAATTCGTTGCTCGTGGTGTGTTGTAGATGAGTAGATCGCGTGTGCGTCTATTGTTTATCTCGCTGTGTGCATCAGCTACTTGTCTCGTCGTGTCGAGATTCGCTCCTTTATTCAGGATCTGCTAACATGCAATTTTGGGGTTGAAATATGTCGTTGCATAAATCAGATTTCAGAAACGACATCCACCCGAGAATTTTCTCTATGCCAATTGAGTGAAAGAAAAAACAACTTGATGTGGCATTCCAAATTGCCTGCACTTGATTCAGTTCCTCAGAATGTTTGGATGCCAAACGATGATGTTTCTTTCCTGAAATAGTATTCGTGGGGGATATAAATAGGCATCTTTGTGTGGCATTTTTTTCCTGGATCAACCGATTATTGTTGTTTGAATTTGAACTGAAGCCTGTGCCATTTTTAGTTGGATAGTTGAGACTCACCTCCATGGATCATGTTATGAAATGTTTAACCCTTTGAAGTAATTTGTGATGTTCTGCTTATCAACATGAATTGGTTAATTTTATTTGGATCATGTGTACCATGGTATTATCCTTGTGTTGTTCAAGCAAGTTAATCCCAGGGAGCTTTTAGTTTTAGTTGTAAATATGGTTCATCTATTCGTTGGTTATGCCATCAAAGATCTGATTTTTTTTTTGTATATTTTATTATCCAAATGTTCCTTTCTAATTTGCTTCTATTTGTTTTTGCAACCAAAGTGATCTTAGTGTTTTTTTTTTTTTTTTGGAATTTTATCTTCATTACAGAACTCCTAATTTTGTTTTCTCATTTACCAAACCAGAAATCCTTGATATACCCGATGGCTATGATTGATGAGCCTCTGTATCCAATTGCTGTACTGATTGACGAGCTTAAGAATGAGGACATTCAGTTGCGTCTAAACTCTATTAGAAGACTTTCGACAATTGCACGGGCTCTTGGAGAAGAAAGAACCAGGAAGGAACTGATTCCCTTTCTTAGTGAAAATAATGACGATGAAGATGAGGTGCTTCTTGCAATGGCTGAGGAATTGGGTGTGTTCATTCCTTATGTTGGGGGTGTAGAACATGCTCATGTTTTGCTTCCACCTTTGGAGACATTGTGTACAGTGGAGGAAACTTGTGTCCGTGATAAGGCAGTTGAATCTCTCTGCCGTATTGGTGCACAAATGAAGGAAAGTGACATTGTCGACTGGTTCATTCCAGTAGTGAAGGTAAGAGGTTCATTTATAGAAAGTATTTGGTGTAATGTTATTGTAAAATAAATATGCTGCCATTGTTACGACATTTAGTATTTGTGGATGTGCTTCCAAACAATCAGCATTTTATTTCATGTCACACGCACTATTCATCTAATTTTCCTTTCCTTACATGTCTAGAGCACTGCTCAGATGCGACATTTATTTTTCCCACTTCCCATGATTTAGTAATTTAATGTGCTGTATTGACAGGATTCATCAATTTGTTAGATGTCATAGGCAGTCATCTAGGCCACATAGGTCAGATTGGCAGTATGAGAGGCCCTTTGGGTTTAGGATTATAAATACGATTGCCACCTTGCTTAGGCATCAAGTAAGCCTGTCTATACAAGGATATGAGATGTATCAAAGGCAAGAAAGAAATATCATTAGAGGTCCTCATCTACTCCTGGGTCTTGAGATTGGGCGTCACCATCCTTGGCGTGCCAAATATCAAGTGTTTGGTTTAGATGAGGACCTTGGCGTGCCAAAGGGTGCTAGATCAGTTGGTCTAGTCACTCCAGCGGCACCTCTCAGGTCCTGAGTTCGAATCCTAGTTAGGGCAAATTTTAGGCTGAGTTATTAACTGTGGGGGTCTCCCCTACAGTCTTTTCATCAAAAAAAAAGTGTTTGGTTTAGTGTCCATTCACCCTCATACTGTCAAACCCCCACGTTCATCACGTCTCCCTAATCCAGGATGTGACATTACACCTAGTAACTGTTGAGGCAAGCAGCATTTTTCAGCATGCAGTCAGTGCTTTGCTTTTTATGTACCATGTGCCCTATCAACTGATACTCTAATATTTCTCTGTTGTATCTTTGCAATTTCTTGAACTTCAAATGCCAAATTATATATGCAAAACATTGATTGATCAAGATGTATCATTTTCAGTATCTCCTGCTATGGTACAATGCCATACTATATTCCTTTGTGCTACTTTCTATTTGATCTCTTATTTGTGCAGATTTCATGCAATGGTATCACATGATTTACCAATTCATTTCGTTTAACATTTAACGTTTATTATTATTGTTAGAAGTAATTCGTGCATGTTATTTTATGTTATGTTCTACTAGTACCTATGTATCATGCATCAATTGAAACTGTCCATGTTTTGCTCTGTTCAGAGGTTAGCAGCTGGTGAGTGGTTTACAGCTCGTGTATCGTCCTGTGGTCTTTTCCACATAGCCTATCCAAGTGCGTCGGACCAATTGAAAACAGAATTGAGGACAATCTATGGTCAGTTATGTCAGGATGACATGCCTATGGTCAGAAGAGCAGCTGCATCAAATCTTGGAAAGTTTGCAGCCACAGTTGAACAGAATTATTTGAAGACAGAAATAATGTCAATATTTGATGACTTAACCCAAGATGGTACATTTTCTATACGGTTTCAATGAAATATGTTGTGTTTTGATTTGTTTCTTGGTTCTTGCAGTGATTATCCTTTTTCTTGTCTTGTTTGAGAGAACTGGTTGTTCTATCATTTTTTCTCTAAATAGTTTTCCATATGCTTCTCTGAATCATCCTTGTGACCTGAAAGTTGAAAGAGAATTTTAACATTTTTCTCTATTATGGCAATAAAAAAGGGGTTACGAACTTGAAAGCATTTTTTATAATGCTTGAATATCTTAAAGCCAGAATTTTCTCTGAAAGGCGCACTACAGCAGACTTAAAATCTACCTGTGTTTTGGAACAGTTTATTCATGATTGAAGCATTTAGTGTTTGCATAGTCATATGCATTTCGTACACCATGAGGACTATGTCTAAAATGTCGTGGTCTTTATTTTCAGATCAAGATTCAGTGCGTTTGTTGGCTGTTGAAGGTTGTGCTGCTCTTGGTAAATTGTTGGAACCACAAGATTGTGTAGCACACATTCTGCCGGTCATTGTCAATTTCTCCCAGGTACATTGCTTTCATATTGGACCCATACATTTTGCAGCAAGTAATTTCTTTTCTTTATCTAGATATATTAGGTTGATAGTTTCTTTGAGTTGCCTCTTAGTTTTGCAACTTGTTGCAGTTCAGTGCACCACCACTGATAAATGCTACTTGCTTATACTCACTTTTTTTAGGATAAATCATGGCGTGTTCGTTATATGGTCGCCAATCAATTATATGAGCTCTGTGAGGCTGTTGGCCCTGAGCCTACAAGGTATTATTTGTCCTAGCTGAATTTAAACTATTATTGCAGGGTTGTAAAACATGTATCTCTTGAGTATCATGTCAACCCATAACCTTTTCAAATGGAATAACTGTATATCTCTGTTTTTGGGATTAGAGCTGATTTGGTGCCTGCATATGTTCGTCTCCTGCGTGATAATGAGGCTGAAGTGCGGATAGCAGCTGCTGGAAAAGTAACTAAGTTCTGTCGCATATTAAATCCACAGATTTCAATCCAACATATTCTTCCGTGCGTTAAGGTGGGGGCAAGGCAATTATTGAACACCATTTCGTTGCCATTTTTCTTCGGAGTGAATTATAATTCATGCCAATTGCATTTACAGGACTTGTCATCAGATTCATCCCAGCATGTTCGTTCGGCTTTAGCCTCAGTCATTATGGGAATGGCTCCTGTACTGGGAAAGGTGATATCAGTGAAGCAAACATATTACAGAATATGGTGTTGACAACTGTTGGCATTCCATGTAAATTGATCATCTTAATACCTGTTTTTTTGTAGGATGCTACCATTGAACAGCTTCTTCCAATTTTTCTCTCTTTGCTGAAGGATGAATTTCCTGATGTTCGACTTAACATAATCAGCAAACTTGATCAAGTTAATCAGGTCAGTACCATCCTTTTGTTAATGGATATATTTGCCTTTTCCTTCCCGTTCTGGATCTTCAAGGTCTTCTTTTACCAGCTATTAGTATGCTGGAATTTTATAAGTCGCTGTCCTCGAAAGCCGTGCCTTTCTCTTCAAAATTATCTGATGATTGGCGAATTTTGTTTTGATCTTTCAGGTTATTGGAATTGACTTGCTATCTCAATCACTGCTACCAGCCATTGTAGAACTTGCAGAGGATAGGCACTGGAGAGTCCGGCTTGCAATAATTGAGTACATCCCATTGTTGGCGAGTCAGTTAGGTGTTGGGTTTTTTGATGACAAGCTGGGGGCACTCTGTATGCAATGGTTGGAAGATAAGGTTTGTATAATTAGGGTTATGTCAGAACTGATGTCTCAAGCATCTTTCCCTATCTTATATCCTTGAGTGCATATTGGACATTGTGATGTATTGACTAATGGTTAGTCTAACTAACTAAATTTGGATTTCAGGTCTTTTCAATCAGAGATGCTGCTGCTAACAACTTGAAGCGCCTTGCGGAAGAGTTTGGTCCAGAATGGGCAATGCAGCATATAATTCCTCAGGTTATTTAATACTGTCTCAATACCTATTAGTCTATTTCCTACAACTGCGCATAATATAATCCTTGATGCTAATTTATCAACTGTAGCTACAACCTTTGTAAACGTTAATCAAAATTGATCAAGCAAGACGAGCAAAATTCATTATTATCTCCAAAATAATTGTTCAACCCCAAAATTGCATGCTGCTGCTTATTTAGGAAATGCGCTAAAAAAGTTCTCATTGTTGTGATGGCATGGAGTTTCTGCTAATCTTAACTGACTTGTTTGTTTTCCCAGGTGCTGGAGAAGATCAACAATCCACACTATTTGTACCGCATGACGATTCTGCAGGCGATCTCCTTGCTAGCTCCTGTCATGGGTGCAGAAATCACTTGTCAAAAGCTGCTTCCAGTCGTGATTAATTCTTCAAAGGACAGGTGAGTGCCTAGAATGTTAAGAGAAGTCTTGTCTTGTCAAGGTCTCACTTATATTGTCTATAATTTTCAGGGTTCCTAACATCAAGTTCAATGTTGCAAAAGTACTACAGTCACTTATACCGATCCTCGATCAATCTGTGAGTTCCTCTGATTATTTTGCATGTTACCATTATTAAAGTGTTTCATTTGTATTTCGTGTTGTTGGGGAATATCTTCAATGCTTACTCTGCAGGTTGTGGAGAAGACCGTGAAACCATGCCTTGTTGAGCTCAGCGAGGACCCTGATGTTGATGTAAGATACTATGCAAATCAGGCACTGCAGGCGTGTGATCAAATGATGGTGTCAAGCTAACTAGCCTTGTGTTAAGTATTTAGAGTTTTATGTTCCATAGTCCAATTTTGGATTACCTGTAATTTGGCCTTTAGATTGAAGAGTTCCGTCTAGCCTCAGTAACAGATCAACACTGCCATGCTGATAAATGGACGGTCCTGATCCCTTGTTCGTTGTGTTGTTATTAATGTTGTAATTGAGAAAAAACACTATTGTGTGTTTACATGGCAGATTGAACTTTTATGCTTGAGCCTTGCACCTTCGAGATTCTGTCTGAAGTAGTTGAGCAACTACATGATTCATTCGTTGATAGTTGATTATTCAACGAATGATTGTCGTCGACCACTTTGGTCACTACAGTTTGAATCTTGAATGCACAACTCCATTATATGAAGAAGGATTTGTATGGTACTGCTCACCTGCTCACCACTCTACTGCACGTCTGCACCTCTGCATTATCCACGTACGCTACTGGACTGCAACAGCTCGCCGGCCTGCCTGCCGGCCATTTATTTCAGTTTCAGTCTTCAGTTTCTTGCGCAGAACAAGATGGAGAAGAAATTGAAATGAGATTGAGAAACCATGCATGCATCACTATTCAGGGTTTGTTTGGCTACACGTAAATATACTCCAATCCATATAGTTTAGGAGAGATTGGAGTGTATTTTAGTTTAAATTCCATCTCAATCCCATCACTATTCAGGGTAGGATTGGCAAAATCGAATGGATTGAGGTGTATTTTAGTTTAAATTCTATCTCAATCCCTGCAAATCAAATCTAATCCAGAGAATGGGCATCAGAGTCTGAACTCGTTAGATTCATTTGTTTGTTCTGGTTTGTGGTTTCTGTCACTACTAAAAGTAGCAGCCTAAACACAGACTTTTAGTTGAGTATCTTTACAGATAACAACATAGCCTTACTAGTTTAATTACTGTATTTAACAATGAAGCTTGGGAATTTATATCTTTATAAGCTGGCTATACGACCTTTGAGGTACTAGGAGATCCTCAAGAACGCGGTGGTGGTGATGAGGCCAAGCTTGCAGATCGACGAGCGAATGGGACCAGGAATTCGGTCGGAGCTGACGGCGACATGGTGGCTGTCTGATGAATGACGGTGATCAGATCAAGCGGGCCAGCGGTGCATACGTACTGGGCCGGGTGGTCCAAGTCCAAGGCTTTGCTCTTCATCGCGTTGGCCATGGCCCATGGCCAGGCACGCTACGCTACCGGGCTGTGATGGTCTGATGGATGCGAGCGAGATGGATGTGATGTACTCCCTCCCAACAGTGCTGCCTCCTAAAAAATATCATTTTAGACTTTCAAAATATCATATTTGAATTTTTTTATTTAATATTTCATAAAGATTATCTATCTTGTTAAATATATTTTATTAGAGATACTTTGATAACAATTTATTTATTTTATAATATATATACAATTTTAAAATAAGATGAATGAGTAAGCATATTGTCTAAAACGTTAAAAACGACATTTTTTTTTTTTTGAGACAGGAGCATGACAGTAGTGTCTCGAAGCAGATCGCCGGAGTTGCTCCTCCTCCCGGCGTGCGCATTAAATAATGATGATTGATAGTGGTAGTACCACACTAGTAGTAGGCGTCGACTTTTGAAGCTGAGCAATGCTCTGGTCTCTGGCAGCATCTCTCAGTCTCATGGACATGAATGCAGGCAGTCATTTAGCCATGGCTTAGGGTTCTCGTTTAGGTGAAACGGATTGTTATTAATATAAGCCGATCAGATCTCTCTGGGGCTGCAGGCTGCATTTGGGTGTGCTGTGGGGTGTGATTCATGAGCTGGGTGGGTGGGCTGCAATGCATTGCAATTGCAATTGCAATTGCATCGGTGGGTGGTGTACGACGGCATTCGCACCCAAATGTGGCATGTGGATGTGGTGGCTGGGCTGGGCCCCGCGCCCGCGCTCCGTCATATGGGATTTTGGGTCCCCGAATGTTCTTTTGCTTCCTGCGCGATCTGCTGCTGCTAGCCTGCTGCTACACACGTGCCGTGCCGGATCCCGAGCGGTGGGGTGGGTGAGTGGATGGATTTCAGTCTATCCACGGCTTGATAAGTTGAAACTGATAAGCTGAAACGACTGATTCGTGATGAGAGTGAAACACTATATTGGCTGGCTGATAAACCGGACGGAGATAGGCCGGCTTGCCCTTCGTCAAGCTCGCCGCCAATCGGAGCTGGGATTTGTTAATCCATTGTTCAATTAGCGGAGCAAGACTGGTTCAAGTAGAGACTGAGAAGGGTGCAAGTGTCAAGAAGACAAGTGTGCGCAGAGCCATACATAGGAGATGGCGATCCATCTCTCAATCATCACGTGACTGCTGTGGCCATAATATAATAGGGCCCATGCTGCTAGCCAATAGTAGCGCATAATGGCGTGCCACATCCATGGGCATGGGGCCGCCGGCGGATACGGCGCCGATCGACCGTGGCGCAGGCCACAGGCTTGCGGCCGATCGAGGTGACGCCGCTTTCCGGTAGGATCGGCTGGCTGGCGCAAAAAAACACGGGCGAGCGAGCACATGTCGTCTCACGTCCATCGCTCACATGCCCAATGGAGAGGCATGCTGCTGCTGCTGCTGCACATCCATGTCCATGGAGAGGCATAGGCATGGGCATGATGCCTCGGCTCCGGAGGCACCGATGGCATGGACGGGCCTACATGTATTCAAGGGTATTCAGTTGAATACCCAAATTTTTTGGCAAAAAATTTCATTAATATAGTCTATATACAAGTCTGTACACGGAAAATACAGTGAACAGGGACGACGACGACTCGTTTTCCTTCCTATCCAAGGCCCCGAGCTGCCTGCTGCCCATTTTTCTCTAGCTGAGGCCCAAGGAGGCAAGGATACGCCCCGAACTGCTTCGTTTAGTCTCATCGAGCTAGCATCGCACACGCATCCGTCTCTCGTGCCGGTGTTTTATCTGCTTCTGCGAACGAAACCATAGAGGCTAGAGCTAGAGCGGCGCCTCGGCGCCCGGCCGCCGGGCGCTGGGCCGGGCGGAGGAGGCGCCGAGGCGCCCGAGGGCGGGCGGCCACCGCCGTGGGCTTCGGCCAGGGCCGCCGCGCGGCCGCCAAGACATTGAAGCCAGCGGCCGGCAGATACAGCGGTCGGCGCAATGCATGCGCAGCACCGCCAGTAGCGAATTGTAAGTTGAGAACTTGAGATTCACCTCCTCTTGAGTTCGTATTCAATTTGTTAGGCTTAGGGATAGCAATTTGTCCCCAAATTACTTAGTCTAGCCTCTTGATTTAACTTCAAGGGCAGAATAGCAGTGGAACAAGTCTACAATTTCAATTTATGCTCTAATTCTTGGATATATGAAATCGTGCTCAATTATTAGCTACATATTTCCTATATATATAGAATTTTAACTATACGGCATTATACATGCCCAAGAGTTGCCATTTGGTTGTGAAATTTTTTCTAGCACTCCATTATATTTTGAATACCCAGCGCTCAAATCCTGGGCCCGCCACTGACCGATGGGTAGTGGCGCACCTCCACGTCCCGTCAGGGACGACGACGATCTTTTCTGAATTCCTTGCACGCATCGAGAGCTGAAATTGAAAGACACCTCTCTCTCACTCTGAATTGGGGCCGGCCGGCCGGCCGGCCGGTCGGTGGTGCAATGCAAGAACCGAGTGTTGAGTGCCCTAGCTCGTCGATCTACGTGTAGGAAGTGTTAAATATAGACTAAAAAATAAATAATTATATAGATTATGACTATTTTATGAGACAAATTTTTAAGTCTAATTAGTCTGTGATTTGATAATATGGTGTTACTAATGATGGAATAATTAGTATTAAAAATTGTCTCAGTTTACTAATAAGTTCTGTAATTTATATTTTATTAGTATTCGAAAACCTCTTTTAATATTCCATATAAGATCCGATGCGACACGGTTAAAACTTTTATAACTGCATCAAACACCAGTTGAGTGCCACGCTCTACCCTGCCATGCATACCTCTCTCTACTAGGACAATTACTATGCAACTCGAACAAGAGGCAGGGCTGCACTGCTGGGTCGATGCTACAGTACGCAGTGCTCCACCTACTAGACGTGCTCAAACATCGATCCTGCACTGGATCTACAGTAGCTGCTATGCTAGGGATAGTCGAGAATCGGTAGTAGCCTGTAGGACATGGACGCCAACAGTACACTGTACTAGAGAGAGACTACAGGGGACCGAACGTTAGTTCGGTTGGCGAGCACTCCGGGTGTGGAGGCTGCCGGTCGTGTGTTCGAGCATCGCTCGGCACACGATTTTCCCTTGTTCCCTTTATAATGTCAGTTACCTCTCTCGCGTGGAGCCATAAAGAGAATGCGACGTGTCCGTCGTCTATAGATCCATGGATGGTTCTGGTGATCTCACGAAGGACGCGATCTAGTAGTCTGAGTGTAGTTGTAGACTTGAAGGTTTGCTTGTGTACGGGTGGTGTGAGTGTGGTGTGCGTGTGTAGGGTTGATGTGAGTTGTACATGAGCAGATACTACAGCTGTACCCAGATAAGAGACATTAAAAAAAATAGAGAGAGACTACAAAGTACAGACTACTGGAGTCTACAGAGCGATAGAGAGAGAGCTGAACAGTACAGCTATGCATGCTACTGTATAGGGAACGCGCGCGCGCAAATCAGACTAAACAAACACACACCAGGGTGTTTTAGCTGAATCAGCAGAGTTAATTGCATTGGGGACAACAGTTTGATTAAGGCTCCTCCTGTCAATGAGAGAGAGAGAGACAGAGAGATGCACAGTACACAGTAGCAGTCCTGTGTCTTGCTTGTGTGTCACAGTTCTGTCTTGTGTGTGTTGTCTGTACAGTGTAACCATAGGATAAACTGACGCAGAGTGTGTCGTGGGTAACCATATATAGGACCCTTTTTGCTGAATTAGTGGAGTTTGGTTAAGCCTCCATCCCCAAATGTATGCATGTGCTCTTGCAACTTTTCAGGGAGCTGCTCTCCAATTGTTTTCTGTGAAAGGAAACTGTAATCCATCATGAAAACAAAAACACAGAGAAAAAGGCAAGCGTTGCTTTTTCCCCCTTGTTCCACACATTCATTTTTTTTTGCCACTATGAGAAAAACAAACAAACATGTATATATGCTCACATAGTCACATGCAACAATTTGTAATAAGAGTATGAACAAAACAACCATTTCACATGCTGCCTGTAACAAAAAAAAAAAAAGAGAGAGAGAGAGAGAGAGAGAGAGAGAGAGAGAGAGAGCACTCCATTCCAAACAGCCTAGGCTGGGATACAATCACAGCCGCAACAGTATTCCACATTGTTGGCTGTTGGCCTCATGCCCTCATCTCTCTCTCCTCTCTTTATCCTGCTGCACCAGTGCAAGTGTAAACAAACTTTTTCTCTCAAGCTCTCCCCCAGTTCTGGGGCTGCCATCATCATGCTGGATGGCCCTGCCCCTCCTCCCTCACATCACATGGTCTGTGCCAGCAATAATATGCCCACTGGACCCAGTAATGGGCCATCACAGTACACTGCACCCTTGCCCTCCTTTTGGTTTGGCTGGCAAGGCACACTGCCTTTTGCAGATCACCCCTCACAAGCTGGAATATTCCTCTTACACTGCTTGCGTGGTGTAAGCACAGGGGTTAGCTCTATTTTTTGCTTGTACCAGGGGCAGTTTGCATTGTTTGTTTTTGAATGGATCAGATGTGGTGGTGGTACTGGTCCATCTTGTGGCTCATTCTCTTTGTACACAACTAGCTAGAACAACAGCGTGCTTTTATTATTATTATTATTATTATTATTATTACTACTACTAATGGGATGCTGCCAAGCTGCAGTGACCACAAAAAATTATAAAAGGAAAGAAGTCAAGAAACCAAGGATGGGCCCTTTCTCCTTTGAGTTGGGTGTGTAGATACATCACATATACCGGTATGTAATGTGTGCCACATCCTCTCATATCTTTGTCAATGCCATCAATATTTTTATTAGAGTTCCATGCCCATGCATGGGCACATACATAGTAGTACATGTGCCATAGCCCATAGCCACATTGTGCAAATACTACACTTTTTGGACGCCATATATGTTCCTCCATCATGCCTTCTTCATTAGGAGAGAGAGGGAGAGACAGTACAGTAGATACCCATCACGGATTCTATGATGGGTTCAATCAATCCATCCCATATGCATACCAAAAAGGCAGAGGATACAGATACACATACTAGTACACCACTACGGTACGGTACTGTTTCATCTGCTTCACCACTGCACCTGTGTATATTTCACAAAAAAATTGCTGCACCTGTGCATTGTCCACTATACGCTGGACTCACTGCAACAGCTCGCTGGCCGGCCTGCATGCCATTTATTATTTCAGTTTCGGCTTCAGTTTCTTGCTGCACAGCACAGAAGAAATTGAACCGAGAGGGAAATGCTTAAAACCAACAAACCATGCATCACTACTGTTCGTTGCTCAAGATCTCCACCGGCCGTGGTTTTGTGTGCACAGGCACAGGAAGGAGAAGGAGATAAAAGCTGCCGATCCAACTGATGTCTGATGGGATGGGACACAAATGTGCATCTGCACATCACAGTTGCAGGACAGCAGACAGTATTCTTTCCTTGGTTGTGCGCACTGTACCTTATTGTTGGCTTGTTGCTTTGACAGGTTTTTAACTGACTGCAGACATATTATAGTATTATCCTTGTTACAAAATCTTTAGAGACAGCAGTTTAACCTGCATGCTGCTTAAAATAATAAAAACCTGAACATGTACTTATGTAATACTCCCTCCATCTATTTATCGGAGTCATCTTACCGAAAAAATTTTCTCTAAGAGTCAATTTTAATAAATAATAAATATCACAGATTAGTATCTTTCCGCGCATATCATGTAGAAAGATTTTTATTGGCCTTTTTAAACAAAATTATTTGGAGATATAAATATTGTGGAATTAATTCAACTGTAAATTATGTCACCAACTCCTTGGTCACGTGTATGACCTTAAGATGAAAAGATAGATGGATGGATGGGAGTAGTAGTCTGAGCCCAGCTTATGTAATACTAGTAGTTGTACTGTAGTTTTTAACTGGAGCTAGCTAATGACTTGAACATTGCAGTGAAATGACACCTGGAAGCGTTTCCTTCCAGAGAATTGGCATCAGAGCCGAAAAAGATGGGAACAGATCATCCTCGTTGTTATACTGTTGCCGCGTTGGTCCCCTGCCACGCAAACATTATAACCACTCACTCTCTCTCTCTCTCTCTCTCTCTCTCTCTCTCTGTTGTTAAGATTACCGGAACAGAACTGATGAAACCGAGCAAGAAAGAACAGGGGATGCATGGACGCAGTGCAAAGAGCTACTCTACTCGCATAGTACTACACAACACAACACACATGCCAGATGACACATGCATCCGGCATTGCTGCAGGGATGGATGGCAACGTACTCTACGCAGGCTCTCTCCACACTGCAATGGCATGGAAAATGGCATGGAGATGGATGGATCGGAGGCATGGACGGAGCAGCAACCTTTTGACTAGTCCAGAACTAGGCACGCACGCAGCCCTTGTCCGATGTGTCATGCATGGCCATGGCCATGGCCGGCCGCAGCTGACCTTTGTGATGCATGCATGGTTTCGACTTGCTGGCTCTGGCTGTGCTGCGGGCTGGGCTGCTTGGCCTTGCCCAGCTCAAGCTCTGCCTGTGCCTGTGCCTGCCATTGCCATGCTCCATCCAATGCAAGCAGCCAGTTATTGCTCGGCAGGTACAAAGGTGCAACGCCTTTGCGCAGCACAGCACGGTGCACACAGCCGTTGCCGTTGTGGCTAGGCTTTCTTTCGGCCAGGCCAGAAGAAAAGAGAAGGAGGCATTGGCTGGTTCATATTCATTGAAGGAAACGCAAAGCTTGGATGGATGCATCTCTCTCTACCTTTGTTTTGGTCCGGCCTCTCCTCTCTCTCCTTTCTACTTTCTCCTTTCAGAGTGAAGAGGGGTTTTGGAATGTTCATATTTGTTCGCATGTGGTGTGCATGGGTACCATTGAGTACTGTATGTGTAGCCTAGCCAGGCCAACTGCCAACAACATCTCAGATCTCTCTCTCTCTCTCTCTCTCTCTCTCTCTCTCTCTCTCTCTCTCTCTCTCTCTCTCTCCTGTGTTGTGTTGCTGCTGCCTACTACTTGTTTATGCATGTTTTTCCTCCATTGATAGTTGATGCTACTCTGCTTGGCCTGCTGGCTCGTGTTGTCACACACAAAGAGAGAGGAAGAGGCTACTATATAGGTGAGGGTTGTTCATGCAGGCCTTGTGATCGATGCAGCTAGCTAGCTGTGGTGATCGATGGCGCTGCTGCTGCAAAGCCGGCCTGAGGCTACACTCGCGGTGACCTGACCCTGATCAGCCTCTGAACAGTGTGTTTTATATGCATGGCTCATGCATGCATACATACAGTACACGCATTGGGGGTAATTTAAGGCGTCTTCGTCTGAATGCTAATGTTTCTCCCTCTGCCGACTGCCGTGGTGTGTGTTGCTCCATCAGATCAATGAGTGCATTTTCTTGCTTTGTCTCGCCTCTAGCCTACAACTACATGCAAAGAGCCTGCGGGCAGCAGGCATCAGGCAATGTATGCCCTGCATTGGGCAGCTCAAAGGAAGACGAAAGACGATTGATCACTGCATCTATCATCAATCAGCTTTGTCAGGGCACATGTTAAGAGCAAACGGAAAAAAGAGACAAAAAAGATTTGGTTTGAGACGGCGCATACATGTTGATATGTTTTGGCACATCTGGCCATGCACAGATGCCCGTAGCCATTGTTTGTACGTGCTAGTTGAGACTACCCTGCAAGCATTGTACCATCGTATCCTTGCTGACACCCTTCGGAAATCCTTCTAAAATTTACTCTCTAAATCATTATTTAGAATTATTTAAGTAAAAATCGTTTTCTATGTTTATCATCCCAATAATCCTTTCTATATCTTGTGTACACTCTAGAGTGTATAGCATGCATTTGATAGCAATGTGATGTTGCATGGAGTTTTTTTTGTTAATGGCCTTGTATTTTTCTAAAAAAGAATGGTGCACTTTCCAATTCAAATTATAAGTGGAATTAAGAAAATAGAAATTTGCAAGCATATGATTTGACTACCTATTGGTTGAAGCTTACAAAGTCTGACTTTTTCAAATCAAAATAGGCACTAAATTTTGAGACAAAACTAAACTTACATTTTTTTTTTTTTTGCCTGAAATCAACTCTTCCAAAAATATTCCCTCGGTCCCAAAAGAAAAAGTGCACCTCTCCAATTCTTATAGGAGTCAATGTATCTCCAATTTGACTAAATATATATAAGAAATACTAATATGGGAAATATATATTAAATAAGTATTGTTAGATTGATCTTGCAATATATTTTTATAGTAAATTAATTTTAAGATATAAATGTTGATATTATCTTCTATAAAATCCTGTTAAACTTAAAATCGATTGATCCACTGATAACTTAAGCGAGATGCATACTATTTTCCGATGGAGGGAGTAGATATATAATTTTTACCTAACCATTTTTATAGATAATTACAAAACATTTTAGTCTTTTTGTTATTTGGAACGTAGGGAGATCCTGAAAGGCAATTGACCAAACGCTTATCAACTCGTTTCATTCTTGGATAGTGGCGCAGCTATAGCTACTAGGGTGGCGGGTGGCACTGTATAGGCCACGGGCCCAAAGATAATTAACAATGTGTTGAAGCCTTGAAGGTGGTAGGCTATAGAGTTGAGAATTAATACATATAGTACGTATATATGTACAAATTCAAAAGGAAAATTATTTCCTATTCCTAGGGAGTAGCTAGTTCCATATTAATATCTCTAGATTTAAAGTGTATATAACCAAACAAAGTGTATGTATACGAAGTATATGATCATACTAGACTGTTTATGGTAATATATATGTTAAGTATATATGCATACATAGAGTATGTGGTTATACTTATTTTATGTACTACAGATTAGTGGTATTTTCGTAATATATTAAAAAATATAGGTTTCTTTTGAATTTTTTTTTGTATAGAAAGATTTAAAGTATCTTAGTATGAGTATATAAACATACTCAAAGTGATAAACAAGTCTGAACACATACGTAATATGGTTTTTTAAAGATGTGAGTAATTACTCCCGGAAGTAGGAAAACCTCGTCCAATTCAAAAATGGTATGTAGTGACAGTAGTGTAGATTATAGGTACTGAAAGATGATGTTAAAATTGGATCGATCACTCTGCCCAAATATCATAGATACGATCGCCACTGATCTTGGATCCTACAACACATGCTTGCCTTGAATCGATCAATGGATTAAATTCAAAGGATCTATTAATAATTCCATTCCTGCAACAGCTGCCATACATACAGTATATTATACACTCCTACTCTGATCTGCATGCAAGCAAGCGTACGTAGCACGAGTTAATTCTGTGCTTGCGTAGTGTAGTAATACTAACAGTAGTGCATATGTTTGTGTGCCGCACATCAATACGATGCAGAAAAGAAGGCCATCGCATTGCACTGCAATCCCGTCTCTCGAATAGTCGAATCGATCATGTTCATGTACCAAGTGTGAGCCCCTGAAACGCCACATGCATGCAGCAGCCAGCAGGATCGTCATCGGAGTTACTTCGATTGCAGTTGCCTATGCAATGCAATGGCGGGCGGCTTCAATTCAATGGCGGGCGCGCGATGGCTCATCTCATCAGACGCAGCAGCCTGAATCGATCCTGATGCAGCAGTGCAGTGCGTTTCTCTGAATCCCCCTGGCGGAGTTGCAGAGATGGATGCAATATGTATGCAGGCGAAGCATATAAAGTATGGGTGGAAATGTGGAATGCTCCGTGCAGCTAGGTGCAGGGAGAAGTAGATGCTGCTCACGGAGCCGGCAGAGGGCGTCTGCTTAGCGTTAATGGCCGGCCGGCCGGCCCTTTGGTACTTGTCTAATGTGTACGTACACCATGCCGGCCGGCATGAAAGGACGACTCGGATTTTGATTTGAGGGAAACCGGAATGTTCATTTATTGTTTTCTTTTTGAAATAATAGATGTTTTGTAAAAAATCAATGGCGGATATATATCATCGTTCGGGGTTGGTGCCAAAGTGGTGGAGTAGGCTTAGTTTGTTTTAGTTGCTCGCTTGTTTTGGTAGTCTTTAGTTGTTTGTTTGCCTCGCAGCGGAGCTCCTAGTGGTTTAAGTGGAGGCTCGTGGTCGATGACCCAATCCGACCGAAGTTCTCGAGGCTTGTGTCGATGTCCCAATCCGACCAAAGCGAGGAGTTGAGTTGTTTAGTGGTGGTTTCAAAGGTGATTTGGTACCTATGTGTGCAGGTTGAGTAGGGTACCCTCAACATTTGTTTGGTTTTTCGCCCGGTTTCCAAATCAAAACCGGGCCGGCGCTTTGCCTTTTTTCTTTTATTCGCCTAATAGAAATCACGGCAAAGCTTTTGCCGTCCTTTCAAAAAAAAAAAACTCTGCCCAAATATCATAGATACGATCGCCACTGATCTTGGATCCTACAACACATGCTTTGCCTTGAATCGATCAATGGATTAAATTCAAAGGATCTATTAATAATTCCATTCCTGCAACAGCTACCATACATACAGTATATTATACACTCCTATTCTGATCTGCATGCAAGCAAGCGTACGTAGCACGAGTTAATTCTGTGCTTGCGTAGTGTAGTAATACTAACAGTAGTGCATATGTTTGTGTGCCGCACATCAATACGATGCAGAAAAGAAGGCCATCGCATTGCACTGCAATCCACTCTCGAATAGTCGAATCGATCATGTTCATGTACCAAGTGTGAGCCCCTGAAACGCCACATGCATGCAGCAGCCAGCAGGATCGTCATCGGAGTTACTTCGATTGCAGTTGCCAATGCAATGCAATGCAATGGCGGGCGGCTTCAATTCAATGGCGGGCGCGCGATGGCTCATCTCATCAGACGCAGCAGCCTGAATCGATCCTGATGCAGCAGTGCAGTGCGTTTCTCTGAATCCCCCTGGCGGAGTTGCAGAGATGGATGCAATATGCATGCAGGCGAAGCATATATGGGTGGAAATGTGGAATGCTCCGTGCAGCTAGGTGCAGGGAGAAGTAGATGCTGCTCACGGAGCCGGCAGAGGGCGTCTGCTTAGCGTTAATGGCCGGCCGGCCGGCCCTTTGGTACTTGTCTTATGTGTACGTACGCATGCCGGCCGGCATGAAAGGACGACTCGGATTTTGATTTGGAGGGAAACCGGAATGTTCATTTATTGTTTTCGTTTTTGAAATAATAGAGGTAAAAACAATGGCATGGATATATATCATGTGAATGTATAGGAATTTATCTTCATTTTTTTTCTATGGAGATCGAGGACCATTTTTTACCATCCAACTATATCATCTCAGTTCAGTTTTGACAATGAGATTCTAGATGAAAAATCTTTGATCATCCAACTATTGTGGCCTTGTATACCGGTTTCGGTGATTTTGTTGGCTTGGACAACAAGTGGCACTGGACCCATATGTCATCGATTTCTTATCTCTCTCCTCGGCCGAATCCGCATTCACCACCCAGTGGCCATGGCTCTTCTTACAGCCAGTTTATCATCCGATCGTTGCCCATCCTCTCCGCCCTTCTTTTCCTCTTTGCCATCCCTATAGGTCTACCCACGCGTGAGATGTCAGCCGCTCATCCGAACACGTCATAGTAGTGAGAGTAATTGAATCCTCTTTGACCATGACTTTTTCTTACTGAGCGATTTGTAGCAAACCCTTATGCATCTCTCTTCCTCATGGTTAGCCACCTGACACTTATCCTTGTGGCGACCTTATTGTTGTTGGTGGTAGTGTCTCGCTTAGTGTCGATGGCCACTGTGAGATCAGGATGCAATGAGCCTAGATCCAGCCACGCCTTCAAGGTTATCACCTTCTTCGTGTCACGATGGGCTGTGTTGGAGTGGGGTGAGGTGAAGGAGGAAGCTGGCAAAATGGTAAACAAGAATGGGTGGTCAGTGTACTAGGCCAAGCAACAATAGATTTGACTAGCCACGGATTCATGACTTTTGATCAAGTTTTATAGCCAAAACCAAACTCAGACGATAGTTGCATGGCCAAAGATGGATCTATCCCTTTTTCTACCATGTTATTTGAAGGAAAAACCCCCTCCACCATGGGTTCAATGTTCTTCTTAATTACTACCCATAACAACCTTCATCGTCGATGATAACAGTAACAAAACTAACAAAACACAAGCCAAAGATCTAAAGTTATATTATTAAGGGTTCATTTGTTTGGGCTCCTACACTCGCCAGCTCTTGCTTATTCTTCACTATTTAACATTGGGCCCAAAATAAACTCGTCTCCGGTTTTCGCTCTTTGCTTATTTTATATCTTCAAATATTTTGTTAAAAAACATTCAAAGTGTGAGTACTAGTACAATAATATTTAATTTATAAAAATTACCTATTTGTTTCAAGCAAGCGGCTTTACGCTTATTTTGGGACGGAGGGGAGTACAATGCAATCCTGTAGCAGGGGAGAAAAGATATCTGAATCCGACACAGCAAGAGAGGAGCCCAAGAAATTGCAGTTTAGAGGCTTCTCTTGGCTCCTCTATGGTAGGCAGTAGCGCTATAGTAGCGCTACAGTTGAGGAGCCAGAGCCTTCTGAAGCTACACCAAATACACCCAAATGTGCGTTGAAGAGATAACATTGTTTTCCTTTAGAGCGAGACCAATGCATGAAGGGGTGAGGGGTGGCTGCTCTGTTCTATCAAGTTTGCCCCCTTTTATCAATCAATAATATCATCTGATCTTGTATTATTTTGCTCTTAGTTATAAAAAACTAGTCAAGAGGTTCATACAATTGCGCAGGTAGCTAGTTTTTTCTTTTCGTTACATATATTCTTTTTAATTATATATTTTCCTGAGTAATTTTTATTTGTTTTATTGTATTAGTCATCTTTTTATTCGTCTAACTGCATTCATCGGTTCCACACAACCATGTATGTATCACCAACCAATTTTTTAGCTTAGTTGTTGACAAATGTAGCAGTTTTTTTTTTCCAATGCCATTGTATATACAGATAATCGATTTCTGGTTTCACCCCTTTCTTCCTTGAACTTGGCTAGTTTAAGAGATCAATCAACGCCCCCAACATCTTTTTTTTTAATCTTTTAGTCGATTTTGGTTGTTAGCCTTCAATTTTATGTGGGGGCTTTGAGTCGTCATTACTACTTACGAGTCACTTAGGTGGCGTTGTTCTTCAATGAGGCTGTCATTTCAAGTGCTCCCAAAACTCCCTCCTTGTACTTGTATATATGTGGTACTACTTTGTTCAATAAAATTAGTGTTGCACTATCATGCGCAACGTTGTAATTTGTTAAAAAAAAAACCACATGTGTGCAAGAAAAATAAGGGAAAGTGTGAAGACAAAGTTGGCTATACGCTACAAACTAGTATTCCCTCTGTTCTAAATTATAAGTCGCTTATACTTTTTTAATTTATCCATTTTGATATATATTTAGGCACATTATTATTATATCTAGATACATAATAAAATAGATGTATCAAAAAAATCAAAGTAACTTATAATTTGGACGTACTAAAAAGTGTAATACGGTTTGAGAGCTAGTGGATGAATGCGCTTTGGCAATTGACTAGAAATAATACATTCTAGGGGTTCATGTGGCAGCTCAGATTGATTTTAGTGGTAGTTACTTGATTCTTGTTCACTTGAGGAAACCTTGTTCTTCTTTTCTCGCCCCTTCCTTTTCTTCTCTTCACAGTCCACTCTCTTCTTTTCTCTTCGACTTTTCTTCTTCACTAGCACTCCAATCCACTATTTCTCTCCTCATCAAGAAAAACAAAAACGAATCATTATTTGTGCAAACCCTAATAATAACTAATAGTACTGATGGAGTACTAATCCCATGGAGCCACGAGCACATGCTTGCATACGGTGTGGTCTAAGCCCAAGACCGGCCAGGTCCAGGCTCTCCTCCAACCATGATTAATTAATTAATCAATAATTGCGGCCATGACCATCCTCCAACCATGTGATTAATGTAAGCATAAGCACCTCCATAACGAGCCATCCGCCGTGCATGGCCCATGACCATGAGCGACAGCTCGTACGGCTGCACTGCACGGCCGGACGTGGTCTGGCCCGGCCGGTGGTGGGTGGTGACCGGTGGCCACGACGACGAGGAGGAGGACACGCCGGCGGCGGCGCCGGCACGACGCGACGCCACATTCTTCTCACCAGGCGCCCGCGGCGTGATCCTGTGGCCACCCCGCCCACGGTACAGTACCAACCTGTACACGCAGCGCGAGATGCCATGCCGCGGACCAGCTGGAGCTGGACCACGCCGGCGGCCACACCACACCACACGGGAGGCCACAGAGTTCGGCGTCCGTGGACGATCCCAACAGACTGGCGGGCGGGTCCTTCCTTTTTCACGCGCTCTCTTAGCCCCGCTGACAGGTAGGCCCAGGATAGCGCGGCGGGCGTAGATTCTCCCGCTGACAGGTGGCGTCCGCGGCGGGTGGGACCACGTGTCATTGAGTTGATAGGCGGACGACCGCATCGAGCCAAACGGCGTGGAGGGGTTTTGGTTTTTGAAAAATGGCGAAAAACGGGAAGGCCACGGCCCACGGGCCCCTACAGGCTACACGTATGCCTGTGGCCCAGCATCTGACGCGGCGGGCCCGGGACCGCAGCCTTAACGCCCCCCCGCCCCCTCCTCCGTCTTCTTTCTCTCTCCTACCACCACCACCACCCTATGCTTGCTATGCCCTGCCTCTGATCTCCCTCCCCCTCCTCTCGCTATCTCCTCGCTGCGCGCAGTGCAGCGGCTGCCCCCCGAAAGCAACCACAGTCACGTCGCTATCGCCAGCGCCACCACAAAAACGCATCGCAACACGCAGGACCCCTCGCACTCCTACTCCCTCCCTGCCTCCCTCCCCCCTCTCCCTCCTTGGTGGTGCCCGTCACATGGACACGGACATGGAGCAGCAGCAGAAGCACTTGCGCGGCCGGTGCTAGATGCGACGTGAGCTCGTAGCACAGCCAGCGGCAAGGACTTCTTGGCCCGCCCGAGTTGGCTGTTGCCGGAAAGGTGGTGGCTTTGGGGAAGAAAGCGACGGTTGCGAAAGGTCCTTGCGGATTAGAGCGCTCGCGGGAATGGCGGCCACGGTGGCGCGGTCGGCGGCTGCGGCGGCGGTGCTGCTTCTTGCGGCTACGGTGGCGGCGGCGGCGGCGGCGGGAGGCGGAGGAGAGGACGGGGACAGCCAGGCGCTGATGGCGCTCAAGGCGGGGTTCGGGAACGCGGCCAACGCGCTCGCGGACTGGGACGGCGGCCGCGACCATTGCGCCTGGCGCGGCGTCGCCTGCGACGCCGCCTCCTTCGCCGTCGTCGGCCTGTGCGTGCGCTCTCCTCGACCTCTCCTCCTCCTCCTCCTCCCGTGCTCTTGGAATCTTCTCGCTCCGCTTCCTGCATTTGTTGCTCCGCTTGGCTTCTTGCCGTGTTTTTTTTCTTGCGTTCTTGATCAGAGGAAAGAATCTCCCTTTTTTCCCGGTAACAACAAGCAGAGGACTCTCTGCAGCGTCACTCTTCTTTCTTTCTTCTTCGCCATCGGAGCTTGTTTCGTCCATTGAAGTTGTGTTCTCAAGACACTCTTTTTCGCCATCGGAGCTTGTTTCGGACATTGAGCTCTGTTTTTGTTGCTCATTTTGGGGAGAAGTAAAGAAGGTCGTTTTTTTATTTGTTTGCTGAAAATAAGAAGAATCTTCTGATGAGATTGTTTTCTGTGGGGAAAAAAACAGGAACCTGTCAAATCTAAACCTCGGAGGGGAGATCTCGCCGGCTATAGGGCAGCTCAAGAGTCTACAGTTCGTGTAAGTGGATGACTCGAAGAACCGTACAATTTTCTGCATCCGCCTGAGATTTTGTGCATTTGACTATACCTGCTTCTCTATTTTTAATCCTACACCCTCATCTGATTTGACCCCAAATGCCATGATGTGACACAGTTCTTTAGTACTATTTTATTTACTTTAAGCCGACACATCCTAGATTTGGCTTGCTGATTATTTTATTTTTGTGCTAATCATTTGCTCGTGCAGGGATCTCAAGCTGAACAAGCTCACAGGCCAAATCCCAGATGAGATCGGGGATTGTGTCTCCTTAAAATATTTGTAAGTCCCTAAATCAAGCAAGTCTTCTTTTATTGTGTTTACCTTTTCGCTGTCGGTTAGCCATTTCTAAATTGGTTTCTGTTTTTTACTGTCTCTGCAGGGATTTGTCCGGTAACTTGCTGTATGGAGACATCCCCTTCTCCATCTCCAAGCTCAAGCAGCTTGAGGACCTGTAAGCTCTATTCTCTATCTAATCCTGTTTCCTGACTGCCTTTTACCAAGAGCTATGACTTTTTAAGATAAGGTCACTTTTCTTCGCAAAAAAAAAAAAAAAAAAAAAAAAAAAAGATAAGGTCACTTTTACCCCCCACCTCTAGTTGCGGTATCTTAGTGGTTACAGTAAAAATGGGAGGCAGTTGCATATGCTGCATCATGATTATCTCGTGTGATGCAACATTTGTTATGGCACAAGAAATTTGGTTGTTTGTTGTTTTTGTCATGCTAGTTGCTACCTACTACTTCTAGTGCTTTTGGGTTGCTGGTTTTGTGATATTTTCCTCTACATTCTTGACAGGATTTTGAAGAACAACCAAATCACGGGACCCATCCCTTCCACATTGTCCCAGATTCCAAATCTCAAGACCTTGTGAGCTTCCTGCGACCTTTCTCTATCCGTGACTTTTACTTCTTTTATGATTGCTGGACACATTTGGTGATTTATGTTCTGTTTGTTTCACCTACCTTTTTGTGCTTTACTGCACATACCAAAGAATTTCCTTTTGTGCACTTTCTTTGCCACTTATTATGCTGTCTTGGTAATGAAATGTTCGTTTAGGGATCTGGCGCAGAACAAGCTTACTGGCGACATCCCCAGGCTCATCTATTGGAATGAAGTACTACAATACCTGTAAGAGCTCTACATCATTTTGTTTTGCCCACTTGAGAACATGTTTTCAGGTGATAACATTTCTGTTATATTGATCCTCAGAGGCTTGAGGGGTAACTCCCTGACTGGAACTTTGTCACCTGATATGTGCCAGCTGACTGGCCTGTGGTACTTGTAAGTTTACTGCTCTGCTCCATCGTATATCCTGATGCATAAGCTGCAGCTTCATCTTACTGGCATTGGTTGCCTTCCATATATGCAGTGATGTAAGGGGGAACAATCTCACAGGAACAATTCCAGAGGGTATAGGGAACTGCACTAGCTTTGAGATTCTGTATGTTGGTTCTGGCGATTATGTTGATGTTTTGGCTCCCTTTAGTTTAGGATGCTATGATGCGATTTTTCCTTTGTATTTGGCATGCAGGGATATTTCATACAACCAAATCTCTGGAGAAATACCTTACAACATAGGTTACCTTCAAGTAGCCACACTGTGAGTCTTCCGGATGTCTTCAAATCTTATATACTTAAGCAGACTTATGTCATCATGCATATGTACCATGCAGTCCTTCCGTTTGATCCTTGCATTGTTGTTTTACAGATCACTTCAAGGAAATAGACTGATTGGAAAAATTCCAGAAGTTATTGGCCTCATGCAGGCTCTTGCTGTCCTGTGAGTAGAAAAATGACACTTTAATCCATGCTTATTTGGTTTCCTTATATATTTACTAGCCCATAATGAGTTACTTTGTCCGAAATTTTTTCTCAGAGACCTTAGTGAGAATGAACTGGTGGGGCCGATTCCTCCAATACTTGGCAACCTGTCTTACACAGGCAAACTGTTAGTATCATCAACAATATTCTTCTTTCCCAAAGCTATCTTCTTTTCTTTTATTAATAGTTTGATCACCATTTGTTTCAGCTATTTACATGGCAACAAACTCACTGGGCATATACCGCCAGAACTGGGGAACATGAGTAAACTTAGCTACCTGTAAGTTAGTGTTAACTAACTAAATAATTTTGTGCTACTGTTGAGCGTAATCTTAATGAAGGTCACTATATTCTCCATCCAGGCAGCTGAATGACAATGAACTAGTGGGCACAATCCCCGATGAGCTTGGCAAACTCACAGAGTTGTTTGAATTGTAAGAACCTATCCTGTATGGAAGTACGCAAATTAGTGTTTATTTTGGTCTGTGCAATTTCTGATAAGTTCTACATTTCTCTAGGAATCTTGCCAACAACAATCTTGAGGGTCATATTCCTGCAAACATCAGCTCTTGTAGTGCACTGAACAAATTGTAAGTTTGTAAGCATGCATTTGTCACAGTATTCAACAGAACAGCTATATGTTTCTCATGCTTATCGTTTGTGTTTCGTTCTCAGCAATGTGTATGGCAATAGACTGAATGGCTCTATCCCTGCTGGTTTTCAGAAGTTGGAGAGCTTGACATACCTGTGAGTAGTTACATTTGCAGCAGTTTGCTTAGAATTGTTGCACTTCACAACGCATCATTATTTCCTTTTTACCAGACACTGACATGTAATTGAATTTCATAAAAAAATTACAGGAACCTTTCCTCAAACAATTTCAAAGGCCAGATCCCCTCTGAGCTTGGTCACATAGTCAACCTGGACACACTGTAAGGAGATCCATTTTATCTGTTACCTGATGCTATGAATTCTATGTTACATGTAAAGTTGCAGGCTTGCAGGCACTTCATTTTTTGATAACTACCTTCTTTCTTCATTGTGGCACAGAGATCTTTCCTACAATGAATTTTCTGGACCAGTTCCTCCTACTATTGGTGATCTCGAGCATCTTCTTGAATTGTATGTTAAAATCAACCTATTAGAATTAGAATTCTTATTATGTATGTAGATTGTTGCCTAATGTCCACAACTGTTCATGCAGGAATTTGAGTAAAAACCATCTTACTGGATCAGTGCCTGCTGAATTTGGAAACTTGAGAAGTGTCCAAGTAATGTAAGTAAACATCCTTTGTGATGTGTTCTAGTAATCATGCAACCATATGGTTCATCTGAACTATTCTTTAAATGTACAGTGACATATCCAGCAACAACTTGTCTGGTTCTCTCCCTGAAGAACTTGGACAGCTGCAAAACCTTGATAGCTTGTGAGTTCTCCTTCGTGGTACTATTGTGTTGAATTTCTACTGCATACTGTGTTAGAATTATCCTGAACTGTGATTTTATTGCACAGGATTCTTAACAACAACAATTTGGTTGGGGAGATCCCTGCTCAGCTGGCTAACTGCTTCAGCTTAATTACCTTGTATGTTTTTTGTGCTAACTTTGTCCTAACAGCATGGTTAATTAATTTCCTGGCATAAAAAAAATGTGTTATCTTCATTTCAGAAATTTGTCATACAACAACTTTACTGGACACGTCCCATCAACGAAAAACTTCTCAAAGTTCCCAATGGAAAGGTATAAACAAAAGGCTCTATCTGTGGTCTTTGATATTCCTTTTATTAAATCATAGTTTCTGATTGGAACCCATATCTAAATGCAGCTTTGTGGGTAATCCGATGCTCCATGTGTACTGCCAAGACTCTAGCTGTGGACATTCTCATGGAACAAAAGGTACCAAACAAGGTTCTGTGTAGCAACTTGTCTATTTATGTCAGAAGTTCTAACTCAAGCTTTTACATGACTTTTACTCCAGTTAATATTTCTCGGACGGCAGTTGCTTGCATTATCTTAGGCTTCATCATATTACTCTGCATTATGCTGCTGGCAATATACAAAACTAATCAGCCACAGCCACCTGAGAAAGGATCTGACAAGCCAGTGCAAGGTTTGTGCATATGTCAGTCACCCCTTGAATAGCAATATACTATTTCAGAGCCATGTCCAAATATGTTAACACCCTTCTATTGCTTTTCTTGGTCACATTTTAGGACCACCAAAGCTAGTAGTTCTTCAAATGGACATGGCTACCCATACCTATGAAGACATTATGATGTTGACTGAGAATTTGAGCGAGAAATACATCATTGGTTATGGGGCATCAAGTACTGTGTACAAATGTGATCTCAAGGGCTGCAAGGCCATCGCTGTCAAACGGCTTTACAGTCAGTATAACCACAGCCTCCGTGAGTTTGAGACAGAACTGGAGACGATCGGTAGCATCCGACACAGGAATCTCGTCAGCCTTCATGGCTTCTCACTCTCTCCTCATGGAAATCTACTTTTCTACGATTACATGGAAAATGGTTCCCTGTGGGATCTTCTTCATGGTTAGGATTCCTGAGCTCTTATTTGTGTTGCTTCCTTCCATGCACTCTTCTGCAGATGCCTCATGAAACATATCATGATCATTTTCAGGTCCATCAAAGAAGGTGAAGCTTGATTGGGACACAAGGCTGAAGATTGCGGTGGGCGCTGCGCAAGGACTGGCCTATCTCCACCATGATTGCAACCCTCGCATAATCCACAGGGATGTCAAGTCCTCAAACATCCTGCTTGACGAGAACTTTGAAGCACACCTCTCTGATTTCGGCATAGCCAAATGTGTCCCTGCTGCCAAGTCCCATGCTTCCACCTACGTGCTAGGAACCATTGGCTACATTGATCCAGAGTATGCCCGCACGTCAAGGCTCAATGAGAAATCGGATGTCTACAGCTTCGGCATCGTCCTTCTGGAGCTGCTCACCGGGAAGAAGGCCGTAGACAATGAATCCAACTTGCACCAATTGGTACGTCCACGTACTGATCTCCTTCACCAGATGTCCAGATCTCTCCTTCTACCAATGATTATAACATTTCAAAGTACTCTGAGGTCTTGGAATGGTTTGCCTTGCATGAGTGATAACTGATAATATATGTTTGCTGGATTCCACGTGCAGATACTCTCAAAAGCTGACGACAACACGGTGATGGAGGCTGTGGACTCGGAGGTGTCAGTGACGTGCACGGACATGAACCTGGTCCGGAAGGCCTTCCAGCTCGCGCTGCTGTGCACCAAGCGGCACCCCGTGGACCGGCCGACCATGCACGAGGTGGCGAGGGTGCTGCTCTCCCTCCTGCCGCCTCCGCCGGCCACAAAGCCTCCCGGGTCGAAGGCGGCGGCGACGGGCGGCGACTACACGCGCTACCTCGCGACGGCAGCCGACATGAAGCACGGCGTGTCCGACGACATCGGCGACAACAGCTCCTCCGACGAGCAGTGGTTCGTGCGGTTCGGCGAGGTCATATCCAAGCACACACTGTCATGATCCCCCCCCTCTCCCTAACTCGCCCCTGAAAATTTTCTCACAAGTAGAGATGGAAGCAAGAAGGTAGTAAAAGCATAGTAGCACAGTGCAGGAAATAGACGTTAGGATTATTCGCGGTAGATGGAGAGGATGCCACCATTGTTCTTGTGGATGTTTTTGGTTTAGAAGTGTCGTCTAGATGGAAGGAGAGGAGTTAATTCTGGTGGTTGTCCTTGGGTGTAATCACACGGCACGAGGTGTCCCGTGAACGCCATGAATCTGGGAATCCATTCATGCGTCTGCGCCAGCAGAGCCGGGCGTGAGTTTCTTGGATCCTGGAAGGGACCGCATTGAATCGGACCATGCAACCTGCATTGGACAGGGTCGTTGTAAATGAAATGCATCACCGTTTTTTGGCTGCTATTTAAGACTCTGTTTTCCCTGCCGTGTAGTACGTCTCTGGTGTATGGCTGCAACTGAACTTACTTACGCCTGGCTCGGTTTGTCCACCGTCCTGCTTGATGTGAGTAGCTGGCAGCTCTTTCCAGAGCCGATTCCTTAGTTCTGAACCTCAAATTACTGAAAATGCTTTGTTTGGATGTCCCTCGTATCACCATGTTGAAGTGGATCAGAGTGAAAAAGATAGTTTAAGTTCATTTCAATCCACTTCAACAAATGTAGACTGAGGTGAATACAGATACATCCAATCAAACAAAAACTTGGCTGCCGGGCTCTTACAGTTACAGCTCTCCTCAACTCGTTCACTGAAAGGGTGAACCGTGAACCCTTCGCTGCGTCACTGCGTGTTTCAGCTACTTCCTGCTGTTGCTGGAATGACCGTGTGGTTTCCCCTTGGCTGTTACAGTTACACACAGGACGGCCGTTTCGCGAGTGGTCGACGTCTGTCTCGTCTGCTAGTCAATGGCGCCAGCCCTGCGACTGCAAGCAACCGAGCAACTGTCCTCTCGGCTCCGTTTCCGATTAGACCCAACCTTGCGATCGACCTGCCGGCAGACAGACGCCGCTGCTCGCTTTGAGAGCCTTCTGTGCAGTGGCGCAGTGCAGGGGAGCAGAGCCATGTAGCTGAGAGGGCACGCGCCGTGCGTGACGCATGGACGCGCACAGGTACGCCACTGCCCGCACACTGGCATGTCTCCTGGCGCATCGACCTGGGCCTTGTTTAGATGGTGAGAGGAGAGAGATTGAAAAGTCCTGTAGTATTTTTGTTTGTATTTGACAAATATTATTCAATCGTGGCCCAACTAGGCTTAAAAGATTCATCTCGTGATTTACAATTAAACTATGTAATTAGTTATTTTTTTTATTTATATTTAATGCTCTTTACATGCGACAAATCATTTGTGAGAGGAGAAAAAATTGAAAAGTCTCAGAAGCATTTCGTTTGTATGTGGTAAATATTGTCCAATCGTGACCCAACTAGGTTCAAAAGATTCGTCTCGTGATTTACAACCAAACTGTGTAATTAGTTATTTTTTATTTATATTTAATGCTCTTTATATGCGGGTATAAATTAATGTGATGGAGAGAGAGTGGAAAAAACTTGCAAGTTGCAGGTGCATCTAAACAAGGCCCTAGTATGGTGATTGGTGGTGGCTGCGCTGTGCGCCACGACGAGGCGGCCCCCGAATAGTGTCGCCTCGTGCCGGGATGGGTCGCCACAGGTCGGCAGGAGCATCGCGCAGCAGATTAGCAGAGCGCCACAGCCACAGGAACGAAAACGAACACGCGCGCGCGCCCGTGAGGCGGCGGGATGGACCCGAGGCACAGTCCATCGAGGCGACGAGTCTGAGGAATATCACAGCGGCCGGCCGGCGACGAGCGGACGGACCGACGCGACGTGGGAGGAGTGAGCAGGTGACGGGGGGCCGCGATGGGACAAACCGATGTGCGCACTTGACCGGCGACCCGCCGACGGACGCCGGCTGGCCCCATGATCCCTCGCCCTGAGCCTGTACACTGCCACCGGCAAGCACTGCTCGGTTCGGCTTGACACAACTGTGAACCAGGAGACCGGGACGTACTCCGGCAGAGATTCCGGCTGCCACCATCCACAGGCAGCAACAGCGAAATCTTGGTCCACTGCACCTGCGAGCTTTGTCTGTGCTCTACTACATACACCAGGTGATTTGTCTGTGGCGGTTACCACGAACTGAGAATTGCCGAAGAATCCGAGAATGAGAAGCGCGGCCAAGAATCCGGCAACCTCGCCAGGTAATGGCAGCATGTTAGCGTTGCCGCAGCGCTTTGTTCGTGGCTCTCTCAAGGCGTCAATCCTCAAGGGGGACCGGGAGAGCCGACCATGATGCGTGAGGCCTCAGCAGTCACCAGTCAGCACCAGCGGCAGCACTGCTCACATCGACTGTGATCCAGGCCAGGAGATTCCTGGCGCTGGTAGTACTGTCAGCAACGAGAATTTTGTCCTGCACCGCACACCGCATCTGGAGATTCTGGGAGCTGAGCTTTGATGCATTTGGTGAACATGGGAGCATGGCGAAGACGAAGAAGAGCACGACCTTGCCAAGGCGATTGCAATAATATGTTACACTTTCTAGTCAGCTGCGGAAGGCGGCAGGACTGCAGATACACCGGGTGAGTCGCCTCCACAGTGACACTAGTATGCGCTATGGTTCATATCTACAAAAACCATCCCATCACAGCCATGGCTCATTGGCTCCGGGCAGCTGAAAGACAACGGCAAGCTGCCCAGCAGCAGCAACTCTCTCTCTCTGGCCGAGACGAGAATCAGTGCTCCACACCCGATGTTGCTGGGCGACGCACCTCAGCGATGGTGCCTTAATGTCAGATAATATATGGCTTCATCTTGTTAATTAAAACGAAGAGGATCTGAGCTCCCTTCTGTGTCCCCTGTCCAAAACACCAAAACAAACGCTCGGCCTGCACGAGTTTAGGGGAGGCGCACTGTCAACATAACAACACAATTAAATCTGTGGCGGTGATTTTTTTTTTTTCGATCAATCTGTGGCGGTGATGCAGTAAACATTTACCTCTGTGCTGGTGTAGAGACGTTGAGGCTGCACCCGGCACTAATAACTATCAAAAGAGAAATCCTGTATATTCTACTTCTTTGTTGACGTGGGTCTGGAAAGGGAAAACAAATGGAAGGGTGTCTGTCATGCATTAAACGAGACTTAGTGAAGCAACATGACAATTATCTCATCAAGTAGATGAACATTACTACGTACTTACCAGACTAGCGTTGCATGTTACCAATCATGTTCTCTTTGCAGTCCTTGCAATACAACAAAAGAGACCTTTGAGAGCTTCGAATTAAGATGCAAGAACAAGTACAAACAAGAAGTGAATGGGAAACAAGACAACCTTGGTAGTGATATAATTTGGTAGATCCCTGATCTGACGCCCTGCTCCACGATTTTGGTGTGCTCCCGCAGTTAAAGAAAGCTTCCAAAAGTATTCAAGCAAATGTCAGTGTAATCAACGTAGTGACGAGCCTTTCATGTTATATGCATACAAACCTTGTTAAATAGTTCAGACAATGGAGCTGGATTGTCTTTCCTCCCTGTTGCTAGGTTAAATTCCTACGGTTTAAAATCACAAGATGCAGATATTTTGAGAAATCAAGGGGTATACATTCTCTCAGTCACGAGCAAGAATCAAAATATAGGAGGGAAAATGAGTATCACTACAAAATTACCTTAGGCACAGTTGTATTCTTTTTTGCACATCGAAATACAGCGTCACCTTTGCTCGCTAACATCTGTTCACAGAAGATACAAGATGAACCATTTGCTCCATGAATATACTGCATGGGCAGGAACCTTCATAAAATGAGCTCACAAATAGAAAGAAGATGTTATTGATGTCAGCTACCTTTCTATCCAAAGGCCGGGCCTTAAATTTAAACAGATCATCTCTGCAATCTTCAGGTTTGTTATCCACACTGCAACAAGACAACAGTGAAAACATACATAAGTTCATTTGTTAATAGACAAAAGATTGCAGAAATGGATCTTATTACATCATGCCTAATTGGATTACAAAAAGGTATCTTATTGATAACCTTTTGCTAGATCAAATCATGCCTTGACGAATGCAATCAATAGATTAGGTGATCTCATAACAGTGCGGCAATAGTAGAATTTGGGTAGTCTGCTCAAAAAAAGTACACATAGAAGAGACTTACCCCTTAAGATTCTTTGCATGATTGGATGTACATGCTGGCACATTTGACCCAACATCCTCATGTCGTCTGATTGCATGCTGATGACCAGTAGCCCGAAGAGGTTGACCTACCTGCTACAGATCAATTTTTTTAAATTGAACCAGAAACTAAGCATACAACATTACAGTATTGGTTTCTATAAAGCATTTACATATGGTAAATCCAGTAGCTTAGCAACTGTTCCTATAAAGCAGACTAACTCAACTACTAGGGAAAAAAAATACGAGCAAATTTGATTAAATGATGCACAAGGATAAATAACACAAGGCAAAACTCATTCAGGCAGTGAATCAGTGATGTACAAATGTATTGGTTTCCCTGAACGCAATACTCAACCAGTGAGGGAAGAACCACCTCCACGGCATCATAATTAAGAAGGGGCCTTATTGTTGGTGTTGGAGTTAATTTATTTTCTTGAAAGAGAAGTAAAACTGAACTTGAGGTTGAACATGAATGCATGTGCTAGTCCTAGATGCTTCATGAATTAGCTAAGTTGTTCTAGGGATTTAGAGTCAAAAGCAAATTGAGCTTGGCAAAAGGAAGGAAGTAGTAAAATAGAAATTGACTATTAGCAGCATGTGCTGTATTGCAAATAAGCAGGCACTATAGCAACCGACCCAAATAAGTTATATAAGGACATAGGCAGTTCATTTGTAAAAGTAAGCTAAAGAGTTGAGTTTAGGCCTAGCTTCAGATTAGCCTTGAGCTGTATCTATTTGTATGTGAGAGGAGATAATAAAGATTTGTGATATCCAAGTCGCCGTGTGCATTTGTGTGAGAGTATTGGTGAGCTAATCGCTCACCTGTGCAGCAAGATCCGGGGCCAACACTTATGACTCCATGACCCCAGTCAAGACCCCAAACCCTGGCCCATCACCATTTATAGGGGCCAAACCGAACTTGGGCCGGCTTACACCGTTACCTAGGCAGGCACAGTGCACCATTACCCGGGCTGGCACCAGAGCCACAGCCAGCCAGCGAGCATAGCAAGGGGGATTTTTTCGGGTGCCACCGACAAAGTTAACTAAGAGAACTGCACAGGCTTACACCGACCTTTCTTGTTGATGCCACTTGGACTGTAGGAGCATATGGTTCAACCCGTTGATTTAACTGCTTCAGATTAGTTGGCCTGACAAGTTACAGGTAAATGTTTCAGAACTACCACAATGGAAGTACCTTATATTTGGAAATAAAAACACGAAATCAAGATAAAATGACTTTACATTGATCTTAGAGCCTTTGACCTCTCCGCTCTTTGCTTTGTTGCCAAATCAGGTGATCTAGGAATTGTAATCTTCAATCTGGGCAGACCAGCAGGCCGATCCATGTTACGATTCATAACATTCTGTAGAATCCATAAGAATGTTGTCAAGCAAGACTTTAGGCAGAGCCGAGAACTAACAGAAACTATGTTTTGTAACATAACAATAATATCTTTACAGAAGGCATTTAAGACACAGCACATCAGAAGCAACTAGTTGCAAAATTAGCAAATATGTGTTTATTTCTTTTATAAAGAAATATAATTAAGGAGACTCAGAGAACTGAATCATTACAACACCTGAAAGAGAACCAGCATAAAATGTCGATTTACAATCAATTTAAGCAGATGGTTTTTGGAGCTTTTACCTTTTCATGATTTTTATGAATAAGCTCATGCTGGAAAGCAGTAGCAGTAGCCTGTACCACAAGCAAATAGCTTCAGTAAAGAGCAAGAAGCAAAGTTATTCGATAAAATAGTATCAATTAATCAATTTGTACCTTTAGGCTCACAAAAATAACTCAAGATAGCAATTGACTATGTAGTATCTACATCTAACTAAATGTATCAAAAAAAGAATGTTACGTTTTGGATTTTCTAGATAGTACATACCTTTTGCTATGTATTTAGATATATAGTACTCCCTCCGTTCCAAATTATAAGACGTTTTAGCTTTTTTAGATTCATAACTTTTGCTACGTACCTAGATATATGTTATGTGTCTAGATACATAATAGTTGGAATGGAGGGAGTAGTTCACATCGAGATGAAATTTTTCCCCAAATTAGAAGTTATTGCATATTCCAACTTCTGAAAGTGTTGCTACTTCCAGTAACATAAATCTCAGTTCTACAGGAAAAAAAACTAGGATTTCCCTTCAAAACACAGGAATAATATGCATGACATATAAATGCAACAAAGAGCCCATAACATTTTGCATGTTGTCCAAGCATCAAAATTTGTGATATGCTACTTAGGAATCAAGTTATATTCATTTTGGTGCCAACACTGGAGAGCACAGCTAAAACAAATGACAACGCCACTTGTAGAGGCTTTTTGTGAAAAAAAAAAATCTTGCTTCCAAGTGGAAAAGAATGAAACTACGACTTGGTAGAGAAGACATTAGAAAGCTCACTAGCTGTTGTGTTTGACATCATTAAAACATTGTAAACTAGTTTAGACTAAAAAAGAACATGAAAATTTGGCAAATTTCACATCTCCGCATGAAAGTTGTACAATACCTTGTTGAGATGCCCATTCTCTAATCTTTGTCTTTTAGCATATTGATAAGTGCAATCGTTTGAGCTTATGGTACTCCTCTCGCTTCTAACTCCCACTAGCTTTTTACTCCTGAAAACAAATCAAATTGAGATTAAAAACAAGGTATTCAGAAACCTGATGATGAAGTATTTGTTTAGTTAGCTAAAAATGACAGATGCCCCCAGTGGCGGATCCAGGATGGATTAGAAGGGGGGCTAAATAATAAAGATTTAGGGCTAAAGCTAAAAATTCATAGTGATTTGACACTAAGTAAAATAAATTAATGAAGAAATCATGTTCATTAGGGGTCTGTAGCCCTGGCAGCACACCCCCCCCCCCCCGATCTGCCCCTGGATGCCACAAATTTGACATTCATTGAAAGCTAATTCAGTAGCAGATAATAGTAAGAGATGTTTGAGTTTGGGGACACTGTGAAAGGAGAATGAAAATGGAAAAGGTGAAAAATAATGTGAAGACAAAATACTTGCGATTATAATAATGAAATACGCTCGATGCTAAAGATACATATTTGACAACTTATGGTTCATCTACATGAACAAACCAAACAGCACATATAGTGCAAGTTGGTTAAATAAATATAAGGATTTAAATTAGAAAGGTGGCTCACAGAACAACCATCATAATGCTATTTCAAATTATTTTAGTCAGTCTACATAAACTTCACAAAAGTCAGCACGTTCAATATTACTTACTGTGTCAGATTCTTTACATCCACTTGTCTGTTTTGCCTCGCTAATTGACAGGCTGTAGGCTTCATCAGTGTGGAGCCTCTCAAGGAAGTGCCCTTCATGGTAGTTCGAAAGCGAGATTGGCGTTCATTTTCCGATGCACCATTGCATGGTTTTCGCCTATGAGATTGGCATTCATTTTCCGATGCACCATTGCATGGTTTTCGCCCTATTTTAGCAGTAAAGAACCATAAATAATTTAAACATCTATAAGAAATCAATGAAAATACAGAAACACACAGCTGGTAAACAGGCTCGATTTCAGGCAATCAAGGAAAGGTTTCCTATGTGTTAGGAAAATGATTCAAGAGTTTGTTCAGTCCTTTTAGGTGTTTGTAATTCTGTCTATTGCCCAGCTAGTGATAGGCATATTGTCAGACATGTCAATTCGTAATCTAGCAAGCACCTTTTCATCAATAAAAGGATTTATATAGGTATCAACATTTTTCTCAAGAAAGCTTGGAGTCGTGTAAGTGCAATGCTCAGAATTAACTGTAACACCCAAACATGAACAAAAGGATCACCTAATTCGGGGGGAAAAAATTCCACTTATTTAGTAAAATGCAATATAGATAACTGAAGCATCAATCAAACAGATTAAAAGATAAGAAACGAAATAGTGAACTTCAGGAAAGTCAATGCTAGAATTTAGATTTTCAAGACCTTCGAAACGATGGATTTTTTGCTCTGCGCCACTATAACATTCATGAGAAGCTGTAGAAAAATGCTGAGCATCTGTATCTGCAATGCTTCTAATGGTTTGCAATCCAAGATCTTCTGCTAACATCTTAGCTATTAAGGCTGCAGAAACAAAAGGATTGAAGGTTACTGATATTTACTAGGAATACAAAGAAAAATAAAGTAACATGCAAAACATTTTTGTACAAGGAATCCATCAACAATTATCATTGCAAGTTTCCATGATTTTGCATTTTAACATCACTATACTCAAACATGCGCACCACAAAAAAGATTTTAAGTCATTTTGAACTCCTCTATATAAGATGTAGGCATCACTCTTCTCCCCATCAGATAACGTTACAGAAAAATGAAAAGCAGCTATACTCATGAAACCACATAAAAGTTCAATGTGGTGATACACTGCTACCCCCTCAGCTATATCGTTTCTTATTTCTGATACCTGAATAGCTTGTTCCATTTTAACTAGCAGGCAGCAGCCAACTTCTCAACCACATAGCTGGCAACAGCAAGAGCATGAGCTTCGTCATGACATTATGAAATGATATCATAATAATAAGCGTATGGTCACAAGCAAATGTGATCCCCAAATTTTTTTGTCATTCGCATTCACTCCACACTGTATCTTTGTTTCTTCCTGTGTCAAGGTAATTTTCTGGCTCTGCGCTTCTGGCAATCAAGCTCCACAATATGTCTACACCAGTTTAATAACTAATCCAAGATGGGTGAAGTTTGACCATAATAGCCCAACATTGAGAAACAGTCAGTTTCTCACAAATTTCCTAACGGCCAATAGACTTAAACATGGGGGCAAATTCAACATTGCACCAAAAAGGCGCCTGTCTGTCCATTGTACCCCTGAAAACACCACCAATAACGACTTCATATCCGATCAATTACGCGTTGGGACGGACGGACACTAACAAAAATAAGCAAAAAATATATATATCACGCGACGAAATGGCCCATTTCCTAAATCCATCGAATTCCCCCACTAAACCTGCGGTACACATATCGGAGGAGAGGAATGCTGGAACATCACATTTCAAACGCAAGAGTCGATCGCACGGGACAACCCCCATTCCCGTACGCCCTCGAATCAGCACACCACGTGGATACGCAAAGCTGGAAATAGCGAGGCGAGGGAAGGAGGAAGGGTGAGCACGCACGAGAGGGTGGATAGCTCGGGGCGGTGTTGAACCACTCCTCCGCCGCACGGGCATCCAGCCGCGCCTCCTCCTGGGTGAGGTCGAACCACCTGGGAGCATCGAACTCGTAGTCCAGGTCCACCTGGAACCACGTGACCGCCATGATCATCATCTCGCCGCCCTCGCCCCCGCCCCCGCCCCGCCTTCGTCCATGCCCCCGCCTCCGCCTCCCCCATATCCCACCCCGCCGCCGCCGGGCGAGGACGGGGCGGAGGAGGCGGCGTCGCACATCTCCTCGTCGTCGCTGTCCATGCCGGGGGGGACGGGGCACCGGCCTCTAGCGTCCGTCCACGGGAGGGGCACGGCGGCGGGCGACGGCGAGGTGTTTGAAGGCTGGCCGCAGGAGCGGCCGAAGGGAGAAGGGAAGGCCGAAGGGAATTTGAAATGCGGGGGGGTCGGCACTGCCCTCGGGGTTCGTTCGGCGTGTGCAGGATTTGACCTGGGGCCGGGAGAGGAAATTTTTACGCCTGGGTCCCTGTGGTTTCCGGTTTCTCTCTTGGCCGGTGGATTTGGGGCCCTCACTGCGGCAGCGCAGGAGAATGCAGAGCGCGGACCAATAGAATCGCGCACAGTACCGTTGCCCGTCAAGGAAACAAGTGGCAGCTGACGCCGGTAGGTATCGAGAAGTTATTGTTATGCTGTATACTGTATATGTGGTTTGGTTTGTTTTGTTCTTCTATATGGTAAATAATTCAACTACCATAATAGTTGTGCTGCTGCAACTAAGACTACCAAGGTGTGTCAAACCTTTGTTTTTGTTTCAGCATCGATGCTACACGTTGCAAGATGGGATTGAAGCATTGGAAAACCAAGCACCGAGGAAAGTTCTTGCCTCGATGTCAAGCTGCAATTAAACAAATATTTTACAACAATGGCGCTTGAGAAAAAAAGAAAATGTTATGACGTTTTAGGTCTCACTTAGACTATAAGTATCAATGCAGATATTGTAACTTTTATCTGGTTGTTGGCATCGTGGAAACTTGGCAGGGGAATCTTTTTTTTTGGTATCGAAAACGTTGTGGCATGTGTAAAATGGCCGGCTAACTTGTCATCTAAAAACAATAAAAAAAAAAACAAGATAGATAGGGAATGTAAGTTAATGACTAAAAACCGAAGACTTGCTAGCTGGGCTATTCTATTGTCGTTGGCGTTATAAACTTTCTAATCGTCTCTTCTTCGGATTAGATAAGTTGTTCTCCTTGCTAGTATGTTTTTATGGTCTTAGGTAGTAAAAGTATATATTTTTTGGCATTATCAAATGTAGAATAGTTATGATCACCGAATACGAGGCTTTAGAGGCTTGTTCGGTTTAGTTCCTAGATAACTTAAGAGGCCACTGAATGTTGAGCATCTGATGGCTAAGATCGCTGCCTGGTAGCAAACTACCTATCAAGTCATAAATCCAAACATGGCTTAAATATTTGTGGGGGTATTAGTTTTTTTTGACCTATTTAGAACTCATATACACGTAGCTAACAATAAGATGATATGGTCCTATCAAATTCTCAGTTGTCGTACCTGCCACTCAGCTAATAAATAGCTGATGAGGTCCTATTTAAATTCTTAGCTAATGTCTTATCTACCACCTAGCTAACAATAGCTGATGAGGTCCTATTTAAATTCTTAGCTAATGTCTTATCTACCATCTAGCTAACAATAGCTGATAAGGTCCTATTTAAATTCTTAGCTAATGTCTTATCTACCACCCAACTAACAAATGTGTAGCTAGCTATTAGCTGTTTTTTACACCTAATAACAAGCTCCATCCGTACTCATAAAGGAGTCGTTCTAAGCGTACTCATTGTTTTCACAAAGGATGTCGCTACGGTGGACAAGTTTGCCCCTGTATTAATGGCGGCGCTCGCCACCTGTTACGCCGGTAATCAAAGGATTAATCGCGAATCATGACTGAAGACTCACGCTAGGTATCGAACCCGAGACCTCACGACCGAGGGCTCTCACCTCACTACATTTGCCATTTGAACCATGGTTTGTTTCTCATCTATCCTTCTATCATAAAGTTATATATCATAGGTTCTCTCACAAACTAAACTACTGTTACACGTACAGTAACCTCACCACGTCCGTCGTATTGACCAGGCCACATCCCCTCCACACATGTATCCCTACCCACCCTCCGACTGATGCAAAGGGAAAAAAAAAAAAAAACAATCGGCCCAGCCTCGCAGACGTCGCCTCTTGCATCGCATCTCTCCGCCTCCACCGCGTCGCCACACTGCCGTCGCCACATTCGTCGGACCGCGGCCGCCGTGCTGCTCCATGCCGCCGCCGCCGCTGCAGGTGCAGCGCTCCATGGACTGCGGCCGCACTGCACAGCGCACCGTCGCCGTCGCCGCCGCCGCAGGCACCTCACCACGGCTGGCCCACACGCCTCGCTCCGATGTGCCACCGCCGCCGCCGCCGCCGCGTTGCCTCTGCTCTCCGCTGCCGGTTCCTTACGTACGCGCCTCAGCAGCGACAACGCCCATGTGAGCCCACTTTCCCAATTCCCTGCAGCTGTAGTTTTCCTAATTATTCACTTTGCCTAATTCTTTTCAAAGTTCATTGCCGATTAATTGTTGTGAACCACAGCTAAGCACAGGTCTGTCTCCCTGTGATTTTCAGACCGTGCTCATCTATCACGTTTACTGATTTTTGCTGTACGAACACTTTGATTTTTCTAGATTATGTTTCCTCCTGGATAATAGCATCTACTTTGCCTAATTATTCACTTTTCCCTCCTGACAAAATATGAACCGTTCTGCATTACATATTTAATACTCTACTCTGCTGCACCCAAAACATATTACCTCACATCATTGCATACAATAAGATAAACACAACATAACAAGCTACGCTTCACTCCAGTGAGAACATAAAAAATTGTTACCTCCCACTTATCACCTTTCCTGAAGACAGCTTATGTATACTTCTGCAGGTTATGTACTTCTGGCTCGAGGTTATTAAGAGGAGATTATATGGATTTGAGTATTTTACGAATCATAATCACCCTCAAATCCATTTAGTGATAGTAGTACTGATCGCACTTGCTATTCTCCGTGAGTTTCTTTCTTCTATGGCTCATCTGTTGTGTTTAAGCATTTTTAAAATCTGACGATCCATCATATTGTTTTGAAACAAAAGGTTAAATTACCAGAATAAATTAAGCCAGTTGTTTATTGTTTAAGACCTGACCAAAAATAAAGAACAGACCTTTTCGTGATTTTCTGTGTTCCCTCCGATCATCATAAATATATATCATCAGTTAGTGCTGACTGATAGCTTTCCTGGAAATTGGATTACTGCAAATGAAAAGCCCAGGGTTGAAAAGTACAGGGTTCATAACTCTTTAATACCTTTGGTATTCATTTTGCATATGATTCGTGCCACGCTGTTTGTTTTTTCTTTTGACTAAAGGCATGTTAAGATACCAAGGGTTAATTGTTAGTTACCTACAAATTCGCCCTAACATATCCAAATCAGAGAGCTAATACACAACTCAATGTTTACAGTAAATTTTTTATTACCTGCCTCCAATTGTTTTGCTACCTGATGACTACCATCTTTGGGAAATAGAACGGAGAGTACAACAGTGTTACCATCAGTTTAGTCAGTGCTTAGAATACTTTTCTAAATTGTTATAACTTTTATTCCTGACTTTTGCATTTATCTTTCAGTGTTTACCTGTGATCCTTCAATTACTTACAACTTACCTTCACGTCGTCCCATGGAGAGCCAATGCCAGGATCACAGGCACTATCGCGCAATGCATCCTGATAGCACCTCTACCTCTGATGGTGGCACTTGTCGCCATGCTTATATATACTTTCATATACCTTTACTCATTTCAACCCTCCTTTTGGTTATATGTTGGTTAGGTATTACAATCACAATCATCTGATAAATATTACAACTTCAGCTGCTGTAACTAAACTTGCTGGATATATAGTGTGTGCTGTCAACTTCATGCCCGACTACCCGCGCTTCGCGCGGGGTTACCCACTAGTATCATAAGAAATGCACCTGAACCGTATTTTACCTCTTAATTAATTACTTTTTGGTAAGCACAATTATATATGACCTCCGAATCTGAGCGGGTGCGAACAAATCTCTCTCCTGCACACCTCGCGGCGGACCTTGACCAAACTCAGGCCAAGTCCAGAATGTACTAATCCGCAAGCATAAGCAAGAACATGCTCGGCCGGCACCAAAGTAAAACCAGGGTGCTATCTGCAAAGTACGCTGAGGCCCCTGGTCTTTGTTGTTTGTTCTCGACTTCCCGGCGTCGGACCCACGTCGTCGCGTGCCCCTTTTTTCTCCATCTGGCAGTGCGGCGCGCCGGAAGACCCAACGGATCCAAGCAGAAGCAGGTGAAGACTGGCAGCGAGCGAGCTGCGTGCCCGAACCGGTCCGAGAGCAGTGAGACCGCGAGGCCGAGAGCCCGAGACGAACGGGGAAACCGGTAGCGGGCAACGGCAAGGCGAGCAGGGGCACGGGCGTAATTTCCCGGTCCCATTCCATTCCCCTCCCCCGGCTCGGCTGCCTGCCTCGGAAGGCGCGCGCGGGAATCCGATGCGAGCTCTAGCAGGCCCGGCGCTCTGCTTGTCGGCTTCTCTTCTTCCATTCCGTGGCGCTGCCGGCTGCGTTGTACGTACTACTCCACGAAGACCCAGACACCAGGCGCAGGGCACCGAGAGATCCCGGTTCTCTCGAGGTCGCCCAGCATTAGCAGCACCACCAACGCATCGGTTGGGACAAATTTTGCTCGGATTCAAAACTTGAACCCGATGACACTACTATTCTCTCTCTCTCTCTCTCTCTCTCTCTCTCTCTCTCTCTCTCTCTCTCTCCAGTAGGAGTATTTTGAAATTCGCCTCGGTAGCACTGGAGTACTGTGGTATGCATGGCCGGCTGCACGGAGTGGTGGAGTGACGCGATGGTTTCGCCAGTTTTGACGCCGTGCCGGCGCGCCCAGGCCGGCAGGGCAGGCATTGAAGCTGAAGTAGCGTGCGTGGCCATCTGCTGCTGCAGCTGGCGCTGCCTTTTGGCAGCTTTGACGCTCGCGGCTTGCGTGCCTCTGCAGGACGACGCGTCACTACAAGCAATGAAGGAAGCGTACGTACCACGCGACGAGCCCTTTTCGTCCGTTGCTCCTCGTCTCCTCCCGAGTCCGCTCGACCTCGACGCAGCAGCAGCGCTCGTCGTACACGACCGATCCTTTACCCGCTACGAGACACGTATCGGCGGGGCACGCGACAGACGACAGACAGGGGCTTATAAATTCCGGTGCCAGGCAGGGGTGGTGGTAGTGCAGTAGATACTCCACGTACGTACAGTACAGGCGTATGAATTCCGCCGCGGACGGCTCTGCTTAGGGTGGTGGTAGCGCATCATCGTGATCCGGCCGGCGCGTCGCAGGTCGCAACTCGCAAGGCTAGCTAGGGTGGGTAGTGAGGTCTGCATGGGGGCCGTGGCGCACGCGCGACGTACAGTACGTACGATACGGCTACGCACGCTGCCGCTGCCGCTGCCAACAGTGTCGGCCGTCCGTTTCCTATTCATTCATGTGGTGGGCGTCCGTTTCCAATAATTATAAGCTTTTACTACAGCTCAAGCATATCATAATAAGCTCACCATAAAAATTTCACCATAATTCGACCATAAAAATTATAGTTATGAATTATTCTATTTAATTAAAAAAATATATAGATCTAAAATTACAGCAAGAACTTTATACTAAAATATACTATATTATATGTTTACTGTGTAGATCTACTGATGTGGAGTCCAATAAAATTAGATTTCTATTTTATGATTTTTTTGTGATTTACTATGAGTTTTTAAAGATTCAGCCGAAATAAATAAAAAAGAAAAAGACAAAACCACGTTACTGTAGCAAACCACCCTCCAAAACCGCCCTAGGGTGTTATTTGCACCGGTTTCAAAAGTCCAGGGTGTACAATACCTGATTTTGTAGTTCAGGGTATAAAGTGCACCAACGTTAATACTTGGGGGTTTTCTTAGATTTTTTCCTAAAAAATATGCAACTTTAGCATTTAAATGTTGTCTTAAAAATGCAACTCTAGCTTTGGACTAGTTTGTTAAGTACTCGGCTCTAGGTTATGTAGTGTCATAAGGAGTGTCATTTTGTATGCATAATGGGGATAAAGTAAGAGTCCATGGATGCAATATATTGGGAGAGTAGAAAGAATATGATGTCATTTTAGGCGTTCACCATTTTTTCCGTATAAACTAAGATAATTACACCCTTTTATGGAATTACGGGAGCATAAATAAACCACCAAGTTTCGCTTGTAACTAGGATTTATCGCTTTTTTATATTTGGTTGAATTCAAATCAAATGATATAAAGTCTATGCCGACGATGCATGGGACTGAAACAGAGTCTCTCTTGTTTTATTAAGCTCAGGGAATTATTTAGTGATACCAGTATTTCTTGATGAACGTAAAAGTTCTCTTTTTTTAATCCACAGAGGAGGAGTAGCTCAGTTTGCTTGCTCAATGGTCCCAAGCTCCTTCACTTGAATTGGTAAAAGATACTCCTGCACAAAAGGAAACATGACGTGGGTGTGATTGAATTGCACCCTGGTGGAGCCAGCCGAGCCGACCCAGGCCACCTGCACGCTGGCGGCTGGCGGCTGGCGGCTGGCGCTGCGCCTCAGCCCCCAGCCCTCATGTACGAGTATGACGAATCTGTGGCGCCGAGGCGGTCAGGACCCAGGACGCCGGCGTTTTATTGCTTTGCTCCCCGGGTGGTGCTGGCCAATGCAATGCAAGGAGAGGAGGCTTCTGCCGTTCTGCCGCGGATTGGCGGTCCACCCCGCTCAGATTTCGCCATTGATGCCCCCGTCTCAGACTAGTCTGGGTACCCTGCCTGGTACAGCAGTAGTAATACGCGGAGGCGCACGGCGGAATCGGCGATGCAGATCGTGCCGTCTCCTACAGTGCCGACTGCCGCTGCGTCTGTGCCTGAGAGCTGATTGGACGGGACCAACTCTGAGGAGCGCCAGCGTAGCTGTGGCCACTGGACCGGCGGCCGGCGGCGGCCGGAGCCGGAGCCGGAGCCGGAGGCGACACCGACGCCGCGACAGACAGACACGGGGCTCGAGATTGCTTCGGTCAGTTTCCCCGACACCACCATCATCATCGGTGAAGCATGCGGCGGCGTGAGTGAGGCCCAGAACACCCCATGAGAGCCAGAGCGAGTTCGACGGCCCGGCGGCCGAGCACGTCGGTTGGGCCAAAGCTGGATGCAGGCCCATCGAGTCTAGTAGACTTCTAGTGATGGGCCGTGGTGTGAGCCTGGTGTGGTCTTTTCGTCCACCGCGCGCCAGCTGAGTAGTACTCTTTTGATAAAAAAATTAATTACTTTGTTATTCCTTCACAAAATATTAATTATTACAGGCGCATCATCAAAGACACACCACTACACCACCCGTCTCACACTTCGCAAGTGCTACTGTAGCTTAGAGCATGTTAAAATCTAATATTGGCGTCTAATTTTCTACTAGCTGGTAGCTCGAAGATGTTCGATAGTATTTATAAGCCGGCTGATAAACCAAAATACTATAGAAACGACTAATTTTTATGAGAAAATACTGTTGATTTATAAGCTGAAACGGCTTTTTAACTGAAGCGACAGATAAATCAGCTAACGGCTTCTTACAGTGGAGCTCCGGTTGAATCCTGCAGCTCGTAGTTAGCATGGTAAAAGCTATGAAAAGAGTTTTTTTTCCTGTTAGCTAAAACGTTAATTTTAAGCAATTGGTTGGGCTACTGCTAGTTGCCAGCTCATGGGATTGAAATTGACTTCAACCCCCTAGCTGTAATCAGACACGGTGGCAGCTAGAGTACGTGTTTGGCGATCGGCAAGTACATGGCAAGGCAGATGAAGAAGAGTAGTAGTACGTGTTGGGTGTAGGCGACGCGTGTGATCAAGCATGGGACGCAATTACTGTAGACAGTTGCTTTGTTTCCTTCGTTTGTTCTCGCTTTTTTAAGCAAAGGAGAGCGAAAGTTAAAGTGCCTGCTGGTATGGTATGCCAGTGGAAGACGGCAGACGGATTTCGAAGCTTTCGCCTTTGCGTTCGTCCCTGGCTCCCTGCACTGCACTACCACCACCTCACCCCCTGCACTGCCGCTCGACGTCTTCCTGTGGAAGAATCCCTCTCCGGCTCTCCCTTTCTTTTTTCCTCCGCCAGTGAAATCAAATCTGGAGAAATGTTAAAGCAGATGGTGTTGGTTAGTCGAAATAGAACATTATACTACGAAAACCTTTGCCATCGTCGTCGTACGGCCGTACGCGCCGAGATCGAGACGGTCCAGGGCTTGTTGAGATTGTAAATTATTGCAATCAGAAAGTACTGTAACGTTTCGTTTGTATTTGGCAAATATTATCCAATCGTGGTCCAATTAGATTCAAAAGATTCGTCTCGTGATTTACAACTAAACTGTGTAATTAGTTATTTTTTTTACTTACATTTAGTACTCTATATATACGGGTAAAAATTGATGTGATAGAGAAAGAGTGAAAAAACTTGCGCAAATTCACCAAAGAGAACAAGGCCCAGTTCCAGCCAGGGCTTCCTTTCCGTGGACACGGACAGCAACAGCCAAAGCCAAACGCAGACGCCTGCCTCTGCGGCTCTGCTGCCTGCCGGCCCCAAAATGCAAGAAGCAACATGCGTGCCGATGGCAGCGGACACGGGATGGGATTGGGATGGGAGATCGGGGTGGTGTGGGGATACCAGCCCCGTGGTCCGCGGGCGTTGCGTTGTGTGGCGGAAACAGGGCGCGGACAAGGGCGCAATCTGATCGTGTGACCCAGATTCCTCGTGGAATCAGGAATCAAAAGTATCTCTACTCCAGGTTCAACGAACCTACTGTACCCGTGAGTTGGCTAGTGTAGAGCTGAGCAGATCTTTTGCGCATTCACGGATTCCAGTCGTCCACGGATTGATTGTCCCACCTGAGACGCCACAGTCCCAAGCTCACCGAGAAAACAGTGGGAGGGCGGCAATCCCAGTCCCAGCCAGAGCGCGGCCAACGCCCAGCTTTGGTAGCTCACAGCTCAGCTCAGTTCTGCCCCCGCCGTTTTCCTTGCCGAGCCCGCCACGGCTCTCGGCGAACGGCCAACGCGCCACCGCGTCGTTTTCCTTCCGCAACACTTGTACCGCCGGGGCTGGAGCTCGGCTACCTCGCTCTCGCTGACGGCTGAGGAGAATCCACGGCGGCGGATGCGGACAAGAGTGGCAGGCAGCTGGGGCCTGGGCGTCTCGTCTCGGGAGTGAAGGGGAAGGAAGATTTCCTTCTTGTCCCTTGTTCGTCCGTTCCGTCCGATGGAGCCGAGTTCGATGCCTTTTTGGGCCTCGACACCGACACAGGCCCCCAGCTCGCTGTCGCGTGGCGTGTCACGGTGCACGACCCCGGACGGACGGCGGTTGACACGGCGGGCTGGCTGGCTGGCTCACTTGGGCGGCCGCGGCAGGCACTACTACGCGCCACTCGACTTTCGTGGCTAAAAAAGCAGCTTGGGAAGCACTCCAAATGCACAGTACAGAACTTAAGAACTATACGCTTCCTGTATCGAAAGAGTCACGAGTAGAGAGATGTTTGAAGAAGCCTCCTTCTTTTTTTTTTTCTTCTTTCGACCACAACTCGTAGAATTGAATTGAACGATCTTTAAGATCCAGTGATAAATTCAGGTTGTTGGTGTTTTGCCAAGGTGGCTTTCCCATAGAAAATGACCGCTAGCTAGATCCGTCTGTAGCTGATAGTGTACTTGTAGGAGGCAATTTTAACAATATTTACTTGCATGTATACAACTTTAGCTAGCTAGCTATTAGTTGAACGCTATTTTGTTTACAGTGGTCTTCCACTTTTTGCTGCTATTGGCGTTTAAGTAGAAGCAAGTGTAAAGTAAAAATTCAGTGTGACTACATTTGACAGTACTAGTAGAAAACAAACAACAACAGCTGTAGTCACTATTGTAGATAGAGGATTGGACATCCAGTGTTTCGTAATCAGCAGCGAGAGATTTGTTATCCGTGTGCCTATCTAAATAGCTGTTTGGATCATGATTTTTTGTTACAATAGGATTAAAATAAATTATAGCCATTGCTGGATCTGTTTGAATTTGAATTTGAATTGAATCTAAAACATAACTGTCAGCCGGGCAGATGAATGGGAGACTGGAGAGGATGCCGGGAACGGTCGGCCCTGGCTGCCGTGGAAGGAAACGGACAACGGCCTCCCCACCTGAGCCGCTGGTGCTTTCCTTCCGTTTCGCGGACCCCCCGAACCCAAATCAACGAGACGGGATCACGGGACTACTGGCTGCCTGGCTCCCTTCACATTTCACCCCGCCCCACCCCACCACACCACACCACGGCCGCGGGCCGCCAGAAGCGGCGAGCAAGACGCCAAACTCGGCGTGTCCCCCAACCCCTCCCCGCGTTCCCTCCGTCCGTCCTCGCCTCCTCGGCCAGAACCAGCCAGACGGCCACCACCACCACCACCCAGCCCGCGCCAGTTGGCTCCCAAACCCCCAAATCCCCCGCCCGCCCGCCCGCCCGCTCGTCCGCGCCAACCCAATCCCACCGCCCGCCCGCCTATGCTGCTGTCCCGGCGCCGGCGCGCGCTGCCCCCTCACCACGACGACGCGGCGCCCATGAGGGACGGCGGCGGCGTCGACGACGACGGCCCCGCGACATCCCGCGCGAGAGCGAGGACGAAGAAGCCACCGCCGGCGCCGCCACGCGACCGGGACCGGCGGTCGCGCGCCGACGGCGGGATGCGCATCGTCGTGCCGCTGCAGGGGGGTGGTGCAGGGCCGGGGCGGCCTGGTGCTCGGCTCCCTCATCCCCTGCGCGCTCTTCTACTTCTTCCAGCTCTACATCAAGCGCAACCGGCCCCCCCCCGCCGGCGCCGGGCTCCCCGCCCGCGACTCCGGCGGCCACCAACGCCTCCCCGATCCCCCGCTCCCCCCGCGCGGGGTCTCCTCACGCCGTCTCTCTCCGCGCGCGGGGCCGTCGTCCGGGCCGGCGACGAGGACTCGCTCTACTACGCCGGCCTCAGGCGCTGCGCCGACGACCCTTACCACCCCGCGTCCAACCCCGGCGGTGTCATCAACCTCGGACTCGCCGAGAACCACGTACGGATCCTCTCGTGATGTTTATTATCCGCTTCATTCCCTTTGTTTTTTTTCTCCCTCTTTCCATGGAGAATCTGTACAGAGACACTGACGCATGCCGCGCGCGCGCGTGTGCAGCTGTCGCTGGATTTGGTGGGCCGGTGGATGGCGGAGCACGCGGGGGCGGCGATGCTGGACGGCCTCGCGGGAGCCGGGGAGGAGATCAGGGACCTCACCATTAGGGGGCTCGCAACCTACCAGCCCTACGACGGGATACTTGCCTTGAAGATGGTAGGCTAACGGATTCCTCCGCTCTGAATCGCTTTTTCTTTCTCTTTTGGGTGATCCTCCTCCGTCCCTAAAACATCCATCCCATTAAATTGCTGTGCTGCCGACGCCTCGGTTCCATCGACCATGAAAAAATTTGCCAATATTCTTCGCAACTTATTACGATGCCATACTGCTTCATTCATCCTATGGATATGTAGTATGATCACGGATTGTTTCTTTCCTCTTTGATAAGCAGTGTCAGTTGTGGCACTTTTTAGGCTACTGTTTCCATTTAGGGGATCATCCTAGACACATGTACCTCAATCAGAATATCAGATAACAGTATTGGTTAATCATTGAATTGCTGAAAAATCAAACAACTGAAGTTAACGTCTAAACCCGAGGTGGGGTATCCTTGTACTCAACTCCCATGGTATCGTGTAATTTTGTTTGTTTCTTCTCCCTTCTGATTTTTCCTAGCCATATATGTGTTATCCGCAGCAGATACGACAAAGAGTCACCACTCTAGGCATATGGATCCACGGTGGCTGGAATTGCACCAGTTGTCAAGTCTTGAATCTCCTTTAAGTAGACCTTTTCGTTTTGATGAGTTCCTGTAGCTGCGAATATTTGAAGCGTCCTAGTTACATGTTCTTTGGCTTCCACTGCTGCCAATTGAATTTGACATTTGACATGAGATTTTACATTGTATTATTCTGCTTCATATGAAATTGTCTCATGTTGAATGCTATACTGCTTAAACACCTACTTCCCAACTGAAGCTGGTCAATATGATTCCGCTTGCTGTATTGGAACCATTTATATTTCCCTTTTAGCTTATTTTCCAATTTTTTGGTCATTGTTATCTAGTGAACTTAATTCCAGTTGGATCCTTCAGGGAACTAATTGACCTGTTCTGTGAATGCTTCATGGAAAACTGGACCCAGTACATGTGCGGTTTAGTGCTTAACTTACATGAATGCCAATTTGTATTATCTTATGGTGTGGTAATTTCCAAATAATTTATCTTTCAGGCTCTTGCTGGATTCATGCGGCAAATCATGCATGGATCAGTATCCTTTGATCCATCTCAAATGGTGATTACATCTGGGGCAACTCCTGCAGTGGAAATACTGAGTTTCTGTATTGCTGATCCAGGAAATGCATTTCTTGTGCCATCACCTTACTACCCGGGGTAATTTTGTCTCTCTTTCGCTCTGTTGATACATTTCTACTCATGATTTTGATTTTAAACTGATGAACTGACTTTATCACTTTGTTTCTGCAGTTGGGATAGGGACATAAAATGGCGAACTGGTGTTGAGTTGATACCTGTTCCTTGTCGTAGCACTGATAACTTTAGCATCAGTATCACTGCTCTTGAAATAGCTTACAAACAGGCAAAAAAGCGAGGAGTTAGAGTCCGTGGGGTTCTTATATCTAACCCTTCAAACCCAACAGGAGGCATTGTGCCAAGGGAAACACTGCATGACCTTCTACGGTTTGCTGCAGAGAAGAACATACACTTAATTTCTGATGAAATATTTGCTGGTTCAACATATGGAAGTGACAAGTTTGTCAGCGTGGCAGAGGTTGTGGATCAACTAGAGGACTTCGATAAAGGCAGGGTTCATATCATATATGGGCTCTCAAAAGACCTATCTCTTGCTGGGTTTCGAGTTGGAGTGATATGTTCCTACAATGAACACATTTTGTCAGCTGCTGCTAAGATTGCTCGATTTTCATCTGTCTCAAGTCCAACACAGCGTTTGCTTGTTTCCATGCTTTCAGATGAAAAGTTCATTTCAGAATACATAGAGGTTAACAGACAGAGGCTCCAGAAAATGTACCTTCTGTTTGCCGATGCTTTGAAACAAGTTGGGATCGAATGCTTCAAGAGCAGCGGCGGGTTCTATTGCTGGGCAGACATGAGCAGGTACATACGATCTTACAGCGAGAAAGGAGAGCGCAAGCTCTGGGACAGGCTGTTGGAGGAGGCAAAGGTCAATGTCACCCCAGGTTCTTCTTGCCATTGCATTGAGCCTGGATGGTTCAGGTGTTGCTTCACAGCATTGAGTGAGGAGGACATTCCTGTCTTGGTGGAAAGGCTGAGGAGGGTCACAGATAGCCACAAATCAAACCGTTGAAACGCTAGAGTAGTATTTCCAAACCCGTGTGGTATCAAAATAACCATATTTCGGCAGGTGCTCCACAGTGGATTGCAGGGACACTCAGGAAAAGGTTGGACAATCCATTTATTTTAGTTCATTGATGTTAAGCGGAGCTTCTTGCTACAGCTGCGCAACAATTGCTGGAAGCCCCTGGGCTGGTGGAAGGATGAATGGTATTTGGGAAACTTGTTCATGCTGGTCAGCTGTCTGCTGTTTCTTATGAGCCATGATGCCGCAGCACTCTGGATGGTTATATCCTGTTGGTGTCACTTGCTTCCTTTGTAGCACTGTTGGTGATTCAGAAGACAAATTGCCCATCTGGTGGCGATGCTGATGTGCTGAGGCTGATCTTTGTGATCTTTTCATCCAGATCCGACCATTTTCTTCTTTTTCTTTTTCTTCTTCTTTTTTTCTTTGGTTACATAAGCTAGTGTTCAGGTTCAGGTTTTGTAAAGCAATGGTTCCTGCATGTGCCAGGGTTTTGGACGCTGTTCATACTTTGTCACTGAAAGTAATTTATTTATTTATTTTTGGGGTGGTGGTGGTGGGGTGGGGGGGGGGGGGGTGGGGGGTTTCATTTGAACAGAACAAGTCCGAATGGAGGGTCGGAGAAATGAGTTCTTTAGGGGCAGACATCTACTGTGGTTGTGGAGTGAACATGCAGTCATCATGTTTTGCATGATCGCATCATTTCCCTGTAGTTTGCTTGCAGGTAGACAAAAATTCCCATGGCATCATAATGTCATTTCGTCAAAATGATTTTGTGCGTAGTACTCCTCGGAATGAAATAGAAGAAATATCTTTCTGAGATGAAGAAATGAAACATTGACAAAACAAAATGAAAAATTATAGCGTACGTACAGGGCCTACTGTGATTCTGTGAAGAATATAATATAACTAGGTAGAAGCTTTAGCTCCGTTTGGTAGCTAAGCTCCCCTCTAACATGAAGATTTTGTTGTACTCCCTCCATTCTAAGTCATTTTAACTTTTTTAAAAGTCAAAATATCTTTATGTTTAACAAAATTTATATAATAAAATAATAATATTTGTGATGCCAGTGTTATAGATTTTTTGTTAATTATATTTATCTAGTAATTTTATTTAATGTCATAAATCTTTATAATTTTGATCAACTTTGACATACTTGCATTCTAAAAAAATTAAAATGACTTACCATCTAGGACGGAGGAAGCGAAAAAGAAACAGACGAAGATTTCAAGCAGATCTTTCCACTCTGATAATCGTCGCGAGGAGTTTGAGCCGGCCTTCCTTAATGACGCACGATGCGGGATCGGGAACACGTGCCGAAGCCAAATAGGGCACGGGGACACGTGTACTCTTTTTATTGGGTGTCGCACGGGAGCACGGTGCCGTGCCGTCGCAATAGAACCGCACTGCACTCTGCAGAGAAGACGTCGTTCTTTGTTGTCAGCCTATGGTGTCATCGTTAGCATATGTTTTTTTTGACCCGTGGCTCCCCGGCCGCGGCGGCCTCCAGCGCCGCCGCCGCCTACCGGATCCACCGCTCCCTCTCGCGGGGCCTCCTCACGCCGCGCGCCGCGCTGCCGTCGCTCTCCGCGCGCGGGGCCGTCGTGCGGGCCGGGGACGAGGACTCGCTCTACTACGCCGGCCTCCGCCGACCCTTACCACCCCGCGTCCAACCCCGGCGGAGTCATCAACCTCGGACTCGCCGAGAACCACGTACAGATCCTCTCATGATGCATATTATCTGCTTCCCTTGGAGAGATACTAACGGGCCGCGCGCGCGTGCAGCTGTCGCTGGATTTGGTGGAACGGTGGATGGAGAAGCACGCAGGGGCGGCGATGCTGGACGGCCTCGCGGGATCCGGGAAGGAGATCAGGGACCTCACCCTTAGGGGGCTCGCAACCTACCAGCCCTACGACGGGATGCTTGCCTTGAAGATGGTAGGCTAATGGGATACTTACAATATTCAACTTATAATGCCATACTGCTTCATCCATCTTGTGGAGTAGTATGATGGACTGTTGCTTTTCTCTCTCTTTTTTGATAAATTGTTTCTTTCCTCTTTGACAAGCAGTGCCTGTTGTACTGCCACTTTTTAAGCTTCTGTTTTCATTTAGGGGATTATACTAGACATAGTTACCTCAATCAGATAACAGTTTCGGTTAATAATTGAATTGTTGAAAAATCTAACTGAAGTTAACATATACGTGTAATTTTGTTTGTTTCTTCTCCCTTGCTATCGTGGCGTATCCTACTCAACTAACTCCCATGCTATCCTGTAATTTTGTTTGATTCTTCTCCCTTCTGATTTTTTCCTAGCCATATACTGTATGTTTGTCCGCAGCAGATATGACAGAGAGTCAACATTCTACGCATATGGATCCACGGTGGCTGGAATTGCACCGGTTGTCAAATCTTGACTCTCCTTTATTTAGTAGGCATTTTCGTTTTGATAAGCTAGTTACTATAGCTGCGAATGTTTGAAGCGTCCTAGTTACATGTTCTGTGGCTTCCACTGTTGTTAATATTTTTGAATTTGACTTGAGATTTTACATTGTATTGTTCTGCTTCATATGAAATTGTCTAATGTTGAGTGCTATGCTGCTAAAACATCTACTTCCCAATTGAAGTTGGTCAATATGATTCCACTTGCTGTATTGGAACCATTTATATTTCCCTTTTAGCTTTCCATTTTTTTATCAACTTAATTCCAATTGGATCCTTCAGGGAACTAATTTACCTGTTATGTGAATGCTTCATTGAAACTGGAATCAATATATACATGTACAGTTTATTGCCCAACTTCCATGAATGCCAATTTGTATTATCTTATGGTGTGGTAGTTTCCAAATATGAACTCAGTTTCTCTTTCAGGCCCTTGCTGGATTCATGCAGCGAATCATGCATGGATCAGTTTCCTTTGATCCATCTCAAATGGTGATTACATCTGGGGCAACTCCTGCAATGGAAATACTGAGTTTCTGTATTGCTGATCCAGGAAATGCATTTCTTGTGCCATCACCTTACTACCCAGGGGTAATCTCCCCCCCCCCCCCCTCTCTCTCTCTCTCTCTCTCTCTCTCCCTCTCTCTCTCTCTCTGTTGATACATTTCCATTCATGATTTTGATTTTAAAGTGATGAACTGATTTCGTCACTTTGTTTTTGCAGTTGGGAGAGGGACATAAAATGGCGAACTGGTGTTGAGTTGATACCTGTTCCTTGTCGTAGCACTGATAACTTCAACATCAGTATCACTGCTCTTGAAATAGCGTACAAACAGGCAAAAAAGCAAGGAGTAAGAGTTGGTGGGGTTCTTATATCTAACCCTTCAAACCCAACAGGAGGCATTGTGCCAAGGGAAACACTGCGTGACCTTCTACAGTTTGCTGCAGAGAAGAACATACACTTGATTTCTGATGAAATATTTGCTGGTTCAACATATGGAAGTGACAAGTTTGTCAGCGTGGCAGGGGTTGTGGATGAACTAGAGGACTTTGATAAAGGCAGGGTTCATATCTTATATGGGCTCTCAAAAGACTTATCTCTTGCTGGGTTTCGAGTTGGAGTGATATATTCCTACAATGAACACATTGTGTCAGCTGCTGCTAAGACTGCTCGATTTTCATCTGTCTCAAGTCCAACACAATGTTTGCTTGTTTCCATGCTTTCAGATGAAAAGTTCATTTCAGAATACATAAAGGTTAACAGGGAGAGGCTCCTGAAAATGTACCTTCTGTTTGCCGATGCTTTGAAACAAGTTGGGATCGAATGCTTCAAGAGCAGCGGCGGGTTCTATTGCTGGGCTGACATGAGCAGGTACATACGATCTTACAGTGAGCAAGGAGAGCGCAAGCTTTGGGACAGGCTGTTGGAGGAGGCAAAGGTCAATGTCACCCCAGGTTCTTCTTGCCATTGCATTGAGCCTGGATGGTTCAGGTATTGCTTCACAGCATTGAGTGAGGAGGACATTCCTGTCTTGGTGGAAAGGCTGAGGAGTGTCACAGATAGCCACTCATCAAACCGTTAAGAAAGGAGAACAACAGTAAGAGTGGAAAGCAGCTCAAGGGTCAGCCGGTGAGTAACATCGGTTCCATGAACTTTCTGTTGCAAATAACTATACGATGGTAGTGCCTGCTAATTGCTAAAGGCTCTAGAGATATTGCTCCAGGAAGTAACGTTTAGTACAGTGAAAAAGAAATGTCCAGAGCCTATGCCAACCAGACTTCGTATCGAGCCTTGTATAGAGATCATATGAGAATGCCAACTCTATCTCAACTCTAAAAGCACTACTAGCCAGGGCCTGCGGCTTCCGCTGGCGATAATAGTGTGAAATAGTGCAGTGTACGAAAAGAATTAGTTTGCTTTCACTTGTGAAAGAATTAGGGAAATCTTTTTATATTGAGGAAGAACCTTTTTCTTTGGAAAGGAATGGTGTGAGCTAGGTTTTTAAAAAACATTGGCTGGTATGTATATATAGTTATGATGGGTATGTAAACATTAGCTAGTATGTACGTATGTTCTGCTGTGTGTTTACTGTTCAGATCCGGGTTGTACTGTTTATTGAACCCGGTTCTGTTCTAGGAACAAAGATGTACAATATTATGGGATAGAGACGGTGGTATGCAGAAATAAGGGTAAAGGATAGATTGTAGTTGCCTTCTTCAGAGATGAGCCAATTGAGAACGAAATCTAGTGTTGTGGTGAGGCAGCTTCACCAATCCGATACCCACACAATCTTCGCTTGAATAATTTAAACAATGTGATGAAGGAGACTAGGAGAATGCCAATGTTCTTCGCTGTTTCTAGTGCTTCATCCTTGGCGTCACTGTTGTGAGACTTGATCCATTCCCACAAGGGGGAATCAATGGCGGTGCATTTTCCGATCACCTCCATTTTCAAACAAGATGTTGATCCTTGTCCTTGTCACCTCTTTCAGTTCAACTCCATATTTAGGTGCAGCGGGAAGCAGGGAAGCTAATTCTTCACTGCGGACTATGTACTTGAATCCTTCCATTGTTTTCGGATCTGACCTCAAGTTCTGAGCTATTTTTTTACTGGTTGCATAATGATGGATTGATGGACCATAAGCAATGGTCAATCATCATGCAATCAGCTAGCACTTTACAGTTTACACTACTTCATCAAACCTTCTTTCTTGCTCGTTTTGCCTATAGTCCCATATACTTTCTGTATGTCATAATGACGCTCTGAATCCGGCCGTATCTAGATGGTCACATTGTAGCCTTTCGTTGTCCATCGGATGACCACGTCAACCTCTAACCCCCCTTCTCATGTCTATTTTGGACCTGAATGAGACCACTTAAATACACTAGGGAGCCAAACGTACGATTTCGTAGTTTGGGGACCCATATAAAATCTGCCCAATACTTTAAAGACCACAGCGCAATTTACTCCTGTATATATAACCCCAAAAGCATAAACATGGCTTACCTTTGTCAAAGATGAGTCCATGAAGTATGAAATGTCGAAATCTAATGTTTTGGTGAGGCCAGCTTCACCAATCTGGTATCCACACAATCTTTGCTTCAATAATTGGTATCCATACAATCTTTGCTTCAATAATTTAAAAAATGTAAGCTTGGTGGGGGAACTACGTTTAAATTAAAAAAAAAACAATATAAACAATGTGAAGGAAAGTGCAACATGCTTCAATGTTTTCGCCGTTGACCCATTTCCTGAGTGAACTCTCTCTCATCCCGTTCGCTTGTCTTATCAGCATTCAAACAATATTTTTTTACACTAAACCAAATGACTTGTCTTATCAGCCGGCTTATATCACTAGCCGAACACCTCCATGGATCCACCACCAGACAAAATCAATGGTGAACATGACTAGCTACTTTCCCGGAGACGAGTCCATGAAGCACGAAATCCGGTACCCACACAATCTTCGCTTCAACAATTTAAACAATTTGAAGGCAAGTGCAACATCACTTTGGCATGAATTACTGTAATTAATTACAGGTCCTTTTGCATGTTGCAAACCCAGTAGACTTCAAATATTAACCTAGAAAAAGGAAAAAAAAATTAACCCATATATATAGTTCAAATATTTGGCCCAAGCCCAACAACATGTCGGCAGTCCTGTAACCCTAGTTCTCATTCCTCACTCCCGTTCTCCCAGCCGCCGAACCCAGTAGACTCGCATCTCAACCCTCCGCCGCCCTTCTCTTTCTCCTCTGCAAGGCCATTGTTCTCCCCCTCGCCGTGCCGCGCTGCCGGAGCAGCTAGATCCGGCGGAGGTGGCGGCTTTGAGCGCTTGCCGGTTCCTCCCCGTCGAACCACTGCCGCTTTAACGTCACCCAATATATTCTTCTCTTTAGAGCAAGCTGCGCTCTGAAGGCGTCCACGTCACCCAATATACCCTATATTTTTTTGCCGCGAGGGGCAGCCTATTCTTCGCCCAAAGCCCAAAACCCACCCAGTGGCAGAGCCATTGCCGCCGCCGCCTCGATCGCAATTCCTAGGCGGCGATGGCCATGGCCCGGCGATCTGCCTCCCACCTTCTATCCTCCTTCCGCCCTATTTCCCTCCTCCTCCAGCCGCACCTCGTCGACTCCCCCTCGCCGGCGGCCGCGGCGGCTCGGCGGGCGATGTCGGCGGCGTCGGCCCTACGCGCGCGGGACGAGAAGGACGTGGCGCGGTGGCGGGAGTCGATGGGCCGGATGCGGAACATCGGCATCTCCGCGCACATCGACTCCGGGAAGACGACGCTCACTGAGCGGGTCCTCTACTACACCGGCCGGATCCACGAGATCCACGAGGTGCGCGGCCGTGACGGCGTCGGCGCTAAGATGGACTCCATGGACCTCGAGCGCGAAAAGGGAATCACTATTCAGTCTGCTGCCACCTACTGCACCTGGAAGGATTACCAGGTCCGCTTGTTTTTGTTCAGCCTCTTTAGTTCTGATTGATCCATTTCCCTTCGTTATAGACCCCGGATGACTGTGATTTCGTTGTTAAATATTATTTGAAGATAAATGGCAAAGTTTAGAGGGAGGTTTGGCTGATTTGTTTAGTTTTCTATAGCAGCATAAAAAACGAATGAAGGGAATTTGTGAACATAGGAAAACTCGTGATTCTATTTATAGATAGATACGAAAAAATAATAAGGGGACAAAGGGAGGAATATGTGATTGTAACATGGGGAACTGAGAAAGTGAGAATTATCAAGGCCACGACACACTGCAGGAAAAAAAGTGACGGGTAGGGGAGGAATATACGAATGTCTGATGGCATATTATTGCTGTAAGATATGATGATCTCCTCACTTGAGCTTCCAGTTGCCATCAAAGAGAGAAGAATCCAACACTTGCCTTTTTTGAATTTTATTGAGTAGTTTTGAGTAGGATGCTGATATGCTTTTGTTCTTGTGGATCAAAAGCACTTACTATAATGCACTGAAACTATTGACTGATTAGACTCGGTGACCTCATTAATAATTTCTTCTTTTAAGCTGCATTGGGTCAACTTGCTTGTTTAGTGTCTGTGGACAAGAGATCATCTGACATAATTCTAATTATTCTTTTGTTTGAAGCCACATTACATTGTTCTTGTTATGAGGGTTTGATTGAAAGCTCATTTTATAGTTTAAATGTGGATTAATATTATTGATACTCCAGGTCATGTGGATTCTATAAATCCACATTGAAAGGGCACTACGTGTAATTGATGGTGTAGTGTTCCAAAAATCCTTATTAATCTCATGACCCCTGGCATGTTGTTTAGGGCCTCATGGCCAAAAAAGTGGGATGAAGTGAGGGCAGGAGAGGGGCATGGGTGGGAATACAAAAAAAAAGGGAGTGTGAGATCAAGCACGAGCAGGAGCATAAACCAAATCATGGGTGGGTAGATAAGGGGCCAGCTGGCCAGTGCCTCGAGTTAAACCAACCCTCCTCATGGTTGAGCTCTCCTCATGTCGCCTCCATCGCACCTTTTCGCATCACCACTGGCTAAGAGGCGAAGCCGAGCTTGAGCTCACCATCACGCGCCCTGTCCTCACCATCCCTTGCCCTCATGTAGCCGTTGCAGCCCTGCTCTGGCACCCCTTGCTTGCTCCTTGTCATGGTGCCATCAGATGCATGCATCCCCCCCCACACACCCACCCACCCCCCACCCCCCACCCCCATTCCTTCACCTCCTTGGCTGTTGGTTCCTTGCACAAATTCATCCTCCCATGCTTCTCTCAAGGTAATTCTCCACTTCTCTGCTTGAAATTGAATTGCTCTCTGTCCTTCCTCCATTGGAGCCTTGCTTTTGATGCCTTGATCTGATTTGGCCATTCATGCACAAAACTTAGTCTTGATGTGTTGTGATTTCTACTAATTTCTTATTATTGGTTGTGTGCAGCTTCTTGCCTCTACTTATTTTCTGAATCTTTAGTGCTAAGCAAATCTATCCTGTTACATCTGATGAATTAATGTTTATTTGCTGCCTTGCATTGATGATGTTTGTGTGCTGCCTTGTGCCCTGTTTATGCCTTTTGAACTCATCATTTTGTTCTTCATCAGTTCATCTATACTGGCACCTCCTGATTTTGCTCCAGCAGCAAAAGAACAAGGAAAAAAAAAAAAAAGGCTCAATCACCTTTTATCTACACTTTTGTCAGTTTGTGCCCTAGGTGCTATGCAGTGAGCTAGCACCCTAGTGCCTTTTGGAACCTTGATGAAAATCTTTCCTAAAACTAGCAAGGAGTGAACCTATAAGTCATTAATGTTGTGTCATAAAATTACCAGCATAAAAAATGATTTACTGTGTTGGATAATTCATATGATTCTTTTGTTTGAAATAAAAAATGATTTACTGTGTTGGATAATTCATATGATTCTTTTGTTTGAAGTCACATTACATTGTTCTTGTTATGAGGATTTGAAAGCTCATGTTATAATTTAAATGCAGATTAATATTATTGATACTCCAGGTCACGTGGATTTCACCATTGAGGTTGAAAGGGCACTCCGTGTTCTTGATGGTGCTATACTTGTGCTATGTAGTGTTGGTGGTGTACAAAGTCAGTCGATCACTGTTGATCGGCAAATGAGAAGATATGACATCCCAAGGGTTGCTTTCATTAACAAGTTGGACCGTATGGGAGCTGATCCATGGAAAGTTCTTAACCAGGTTAGCATGAATCAGATTGTCCATATTGTCTTTCGATTTTGCTGAAAGCCATTCCTCTCTTGAGTGCGTTAAAGCCTTTCTTATTTTGTTTATTCTGTGTATTAAATATGCATGAATTTTGCACTGAGAAGAACTTCAGGAATTGTAATATAATCAGACGATCACTAATGGAGAACATATTATGATAATGAATACTCTTATTGGTTTACTAATCAGCAGTAGAGCACTTTGTAAAAAAAATGTATCAACGTATACCGCTCATGCATGCTAGCTCATTCATCGCCATCTTCAACTTGATCCTGAAACTTTTATTTGGCCCCCTATATGAGAATGAGTGATCAATGGGACTTTCAGTAAATGCTATCTTCCTCCCCTCAGAAATTAACATTGGATAGGGAGGAGGCCATCTTTTATGGAATGAATTTTGACGACTTTTTTTTCATCAGTTTGTTTTTCTCCCCAAAAGGAGTCTAGTAAATTTTTTTGTTGACATGCCTCTATGAGGTGAACATGCAAATTTTTTTTTGGAATACTTTCAAATAATGTATTTTTCAGAATTATAATTATAATTAAGAAACTGTACTCTTCACCTTGTACTGTAGATTGCCTTACAGTTTTCTTACCTAGTATGAGGCTTACATTTTTTATGCGATGGTCGGCTTTTGGTTGAGACAACCACTTCATCATTATGCTTATGTAATTCTTTCTGGTGTTGTGTTCTATACTATCCCTAATAGCTTTAACATTTTTTCGTGGTTAGTTTAATGTTACTTACTTTCAGTGATGTTCTGGTCATGACTTCTTGAGGTTATGTGTTGGAAGTATGGAACCATTTTCTCCAGCTGATTGTTGCTTTTGTTCTTCCCATTTAAAGGCACGATCCAAGCTCCGTCACCACAATGCTGCTGTACAAGTACCCATAGGATTAGAAGAGGAGTTTGAGGGCCTTGTTGACCTTGTAGAAATGAAGGCTTATAAGTTCGAGGGTTCTAGTGGGTGAGTCTTATTCTGTCGAGAATTAAATACTCCAGGCTATTTGTTTTATTGAATCCTGAATGATGCTTCTCATTTGAATGTGCAGCCAGAATGTAACTGAAGTAGATGATCAGCTTGCTGAACTTTTCTCATTCCATCGAACATGGAGGATTTTAGTCACTGAGATTATTATTATTGTGCACCTATGTGAACTTATTGATTTAAATATCAGAGATTGTTTCTGAAGTAGATGATCAGCTTGCTGAAGCTTTTCTCAATGATGAGCCAATAACAGCTAGTCAGCTTAAGGTTTGTTAAATACTTTTTTTTTTTTTTTCTTGGCTATTAAAATTATTGTGGTAGGTATAAAATTGACTATTTGAAAGGATGTGATGCCCATGGTTCTCATTAGCTGGGAATATAAACTTACACATTTCAAATTCTTTTATTATATGCTATGACAATATTTTTTACACAAATGGAAATACTGCAAATCTGTCGGCCTCAATGGTTTGGTATATGAACAATGCATTTTAAAGTCTTGGGTGAGACACAAGTAACATTCAGAAATTTGTAATAAATTTGTTTGATCATACTGTGCTGATATTTTTCTTTTTGGTATTTGAGTTCACTACATGCCTTGTTATTTGTTACATGATATCTTGCCTACCTAAAATTTATATTTCATTGCACCATTCCTGTTTCTTTTATTATACCAGGTTTTAGGAAATGTGTGGTATTGATAAATTGGTGATATATTAGGAACAATTGGTGACATGTTAGTTCCTAACTGTTTCTAAATTATTGTCAATTTGCTGGATGTTATATTCTTTGTCAGGCGGCAATTCGAAGAGCTACGGTGGCACAGAAGTTCATACCAGTATACATGGGAAGTGCATTCAAAAATAAGGTTCGTGGCTGCAATTATTTGCTCATTCCCTGATAGTTCTTGTTTTTTTTTTTTTTCTTCTTCAAATGGTTCTAGAAAATTATCACCTTGATGATTACAAAAATGATTGTTAAATCTGGATTCCTAAATGATATCAAACACAAGTCATGCTCTAGATTTGAATAGTACTGAATAATTGCTTAGCTTGAAATGTAAATTTAAAACAGACAACAGTAACTGAATGAGTTCATAAATCATGCTGCTTTTGTAACAATTCATATAGCTTTCTTGCTTGGTTTAAAGTTTAAACTTTAGAATAGAACATTTGAAAATTTGTTGTGTGGAAATGATGCATCATTACACATTGTTGTAATGACCATTCATGTGCAAACCTGATTTGTAATCTATTAAGTGTTGAACTGCAGATTTGTCTGACATCTACCATCTTTGTATATCTTGAGCCCTTGCAATTTATGATTATTTTAGACCCAGAATCAAGCACAATACTACATTTATATTAATGGAAACATGAAAGAGACTAATATTTAGGAGCTAAGCATTTGAATAGCATGCTGGATTTTGAAACAGGTTTTTGTTGAAGCCCAATAGTTGTAAGCTGGATTGCTGTGAATTGACATTGTGTTTATGCAAGCCATTTTTTTTATGGCATTCAAGTTGATTTGTTGGTGTTTTTGGACTGTGTTAATTGAAAAATGGTCGCCAAATAACTGTGGTGAAGATAAGACCTTGAGGTTTTCTCTTGGATGATAACTTCTATACAAGCAGCTGCGATATGGCTGCTATACGTTACTTCTAACAGTGAAGTGATTCATGAGATGCTTGCTGGGTTTTTTGTGTTTACACTCTTCTCTTTTGACTGGTTTTATTTATAGGGTGTTCAACCGCTTCTTGATGGTGTGCTGGATTATCTACCATGCCCGTTGGAGGTTGATAACTACGCCCTTGATCAAAACAAATCCGAAGAGAAGGTACCAAGGGATTTCAAATTGTGCTATAATAATAGAAAAAAACTTTGAACTTTAGAGAACTTCCTATCTCTGCCACTTAATCCTACTAGTGGAAAAGATTAGAGGTGGTAAAGTATGTAATGGATATCTTTTATTATTGTGGAGGATTTCTACTCTCTATCACTGTTATATTGGTGATGACCTTCATATTTTTGTTTAAATTCAGGTATTATTGGCTGGAACTCCAGCTGAACCACTTGTGGCATTAGCGTTTAAGCTAGAGGAAGGTCGTTTTGGTCAGCTGACCTATCTAAGGTGATTCTTGCTCTTCAAATTACTGATCCATTGTATTCTCACTGATTTAACTCTGGATCAAAAAATTACTCTGATATTTTATTCTTACTAATCACATGATTTTTCATTCCAGAATCTATGATGGTGTTATACGGAAGGGTGACTTCATATACAATGTCAATACAGGGAAGAAAATCAAAGTGAGCCTTAATTCCAACTTCCAAGTTCCAGCAGTGAATTTGAGCCATTGCCAGTTGCTTTCTACCCTCTCCATCCCAAAAAGTTTTGACTTGGAATCTAATACAATTTAGTGCTTAACATATTCCCTAATTATTGTAGTGATTCCATTGTGTTTGCTGAGCTAATTAAGGGGAAAACATGCAACCTCCCCATATGTGGATGTGTGACTCATGCCATGCATGCGGTCTGGTTTCTCAGCTTTACATGTATAACATGCATTTAGATGTGAGATGAGGGGATGCAACTAATGTTGATAGCCCCACTAGTTGCCCCCAAGCTAGAATGACATGTTCTATGGGACAATTTGAATCCTAAAGTGACATGTCTTTTTGGGATGGAAGGAGTATATTTTTTTTTCCACAGGAGACCTTTAAGGCTTTAGGATTAGAATGTACCAATATTTTCAATTCGATGCACCAGAAAGGGCTTTGGAAAGGAGTTTTTCCAAAGTGTGGGCTTGGGAGCCCTCCAAATTCTACAATATAGATAAGTGCTATTCAATGGCCGTTGAGTCAAAATGGCATCAATTCATGATATATATTGGTTGTGCACTTCTTGTTTAGGTAAATCAAAATAGGATATTTAACAATTACTGCTGCATGTTTTTAGGTTCCTCGCTTGGTAAGGATGCACTCTAATGAGATGGAGGTAAGTTGCATGAGATTTAGTTTTCACTTCAAATAGTATTGATTTCAATCAGATGAAGATCAATGGTCTTTGATGTTAATGTTTATATTGTTTTGTTTGATATAGGATATTCAAGAAGCGTATGCTGGCCAAATTGTTGCTGTTTTTGGTGTTGATTGTGCATCAGGTACGTAGACAGACAATGGGGATGATCTTTCCTTTTTTTATAGTTCTGTTTACTTCATTTATTCTGCATCTGACTTTACACTTCTCTGTCAATAGGCGATACATTTACGGATGGAACAGTCAAATATACTATGACTTCAATGAATGTCCCTGAACCTGTGATGTCTTTGGCAGTTTCACCTATATCTAAAGACTCTGGAGGACAAGTATATCATATGTTTCATCAAAGAGTACTACTGCTATATGTAGTTTATTATCCTAGATGTCCTAAGTGAAAATACATGTTTGACTTTCAGTTTTCAAAAGCTCTGAATCGCTTCCAAAAGGAGGATCCTACTTTCCGTGTGGGCTTGGATGCTGAGAGTGGCCAGGTTTGTCACATGACTCACACCATCCATTTCAATTTTAATTTGTATTTCTGTGAAGTTCTTAATACATAAAATTTGCTATGGTAGACAATTATTTCAGGGATGGGTGAGCTGCATCTGGATATATATGTTGAACGTATTAAGAGAGAGTACAAGGTATGGAAACATTTATTTCAGAGGGATACTTTTGTCCCTTGACTACTTGGCTGAAAAAGCTATATATATGTGGATGGGTGTTTGATAACTTTCCTTGAATCTTGCTTCTCGAATCTTTATTAATACAATGATCAAGGATATCCTTGTTACAAACTTCTAGTTAAACTTTTAATCTAGTTTGTCTATAGAATGATGGTGTTACCCTTGATTGTCCCATTTAACAAGAGGAAGATAACCCTGATTTGCATCTTTGGTATCAGTTTGTAAAGTTCTCTATTTTATGGAGACTGTGGCAGACTGCAGCTGGTTGTCAGTCATCTTTAAGGTTCCCAGCTGAGAGAAAACTTGATCAAATCTTAGAAACCCCATAATTGTTGGAATTTCTGATTATTTCATTATTGGGCATAACCCTAGACCATATAGTTCATACATGGGCCTCATGGGCTTAGCCTCATGGGCCTAATACACACATACTCCAACATCTTACCGTTGGTTGCAGACTGGACATGAAAAGAAGCACATACACCCTAGCTTGATACCATGTTGGAATTTCTGATTATTTCATTATTGGGCATAACCCTAGACCATATAGTCTCATACATGGGCCTCATGGGCTTAGCCTCATGGGCCTAATACACACATACTCCAACAATAATAAACCTACCCTGTTCGCAATTTGACATTTGTTGGTGCTACTGAGCTTCTCCAATTTTTGTTATACCTGTATGACTGTAAATTCCTTTTAAGTAAGTTACATTCATGTTATGAATGTTGGAATTTTCAAACTTAAATAGGTGGATGCCAAGGTAGGAAAACCTCGTGTTAACTTCAGGGAAACAATCACCCAGCGTGCTGAATTTGATTATTTGCACAAAAAGCAATCTGGCGGTCAAGGTCAGTATGGACGAGTTTGTGGGTAAGTTCATATATTACTCAAATAGTGAATAATAGTCTGCTTGCATCACTTGGTTTTGGATCTTCATCAAGCCTTGTTCTCTGAGGCACTGTCAGGATGTTTTATTGGATATATCAAATAATATTCCAACAGAAAGTAGTAGTCAAAGAAAGAGCCAGTGTTGAAATGACGCACAGTTGTGTGCTGTTTGAGAAAAAAAAAAAAAAAAAGACAGTGTTATTTTTGTAACTGTAGGAAACAATAGTATAGAATGAATGAACTACTGTAATATTCTATCCTTATTATTCCTTCCCTATTTATTTTATTTTATGCAAGTGGTATCATAGAAGTGTGGGAGAATTGGTAATTTCTCTAGGTTTGTAATGATGTAGATACATAATATGTTGGTATTTATGTGCTCAGAAGGCAAGCGATACCATTCTCCCTGTGATATTTCATTATTTTATCCAAATAAATATGTTGCATTTATTTTTCAAATATTTGGTATTGTCATGAGAAATTAACAAACAATATGCAGGTACATTGAGCCTCTTCCATCAGGTTCTGATGGTAAATTCGAATTTGATAACATGATTATTGGACAAGCAATTCCTTCAAACTTTATACCAGCAATAGAGAAGGGATTTAGGGAAGCTTGCAATTCGTGAGTTCATGTATTCCTTAGTTTTCAAGCTATTTTTTCTTTTCTTTCGCTTATAACATTTAATTTTCATGTACATACTGTAGGGGTTCATTGATTGGTCATCCTGTTGAAAATTTAAGAATTGTTCTGACTGATGGGGCTTCACATCAGGTGGATTCCAGTGAACTTGCTTTTAAGCTAGCTGCTATCTATGCTTTTCGACAGGTGAGCAATATCTTGGAGATGGACAACACCTTCTAATGAACTCTGGTTGTAACATGAATATCAAGTGTTCTACAATTTTTTTTTTCAGTGTTACGCTTCTGCCAAACCTGTAATATTAGAACCTGTGATGAAGGTGGAACTCAAATTTCCAACAGAGTTCCAGGGCACAGTAACTGGGGATATGAACAAGTAAGTGCTTTGTTCCAACAAGCTCTTGTACTATAAATTGTGGCAGAACATCATTGATTTCATGCATAGTATTCCTTTTCTTCTCAAGAAATGCAGATATTTCTCTGCAGTTTACTTGGGGGTAATTTACTTCTTTACCTCTAAATAGATTACACTTCACTGCTGTTGGCTGTTATGGTAGCAAGTTGGGCTTTGTCCCATTTGATATCCTCAGTTGTATATGTAGACTGTTATTGAGATTATCCCCAGTTCTTTTTTTTTTCTTCTAACTCGTGTCGATGTATGTTATGTCATTATCATTTATTTATGTTAAAACAGGAGAAAAGGGATCATTGTTGGGAATGAGCAGGAAGGTGATGACACAATTGTAGTTTGCCATGTAAGTACATGCCTGGTTTCTTGACTTCCAGTTTCACATTTCCTTCATTTTGAGAAATAGGTGTTTTTTCTTGCATTTCATCATAATTCATCATATCACTAATCGATAGCACAGAATAATAGTAATTTACTTTTCTCTCAAATAATTTCTTGTACTTGGTCTATTTCTTGATTCTTTTTTTTTTTTCTCTCGAAAACACAGCTGTTGAAGAAGTTTCCTCTGTCCACTAATGATCTTAAGACTTTTGGATCTTTGAATTATTGAATTATTATTTTGGATCAAGCTCACGTTTGCTGCCCTTTATTTTTGCTTACACCTTTTTAGGCTTTCAAATGGTTGCCAGTCAAACTCTTTTAACTTTGACAATCGATATGTATAAAAAATTGTATAGACATTGTAAGAAATATGTTACTAGGCTCATACTTTCATCATGAAATGATGAAACATACTTTCGACATATTTATTATATTTATTTTTAAAATATCATATTTTCATAGAAATTGTTGGTCACCTTGTACACATTGTTGATGTCCTAGACGGCTATACTCATTTGTTTTGAATCGGATGGTAGTTATCAAGGAGTTGATTTTTGCTTCAGATGTTATGTTTCATTTGATTGTCTAGGTTAAGAACTGAGAAAATAGGAAATAATCTTTGTATCACCGATGCTACGTGTCCATGTACCCGTGTCTGATACAGTGGGATATTATGGTGATATGAGTGTCAAGGAGTATCTGGAAAAGGAATTTAAAGATAAAGAATTTAGGTTACGATAAGGCTTCCCATACATGCCAGTACCTTAGTGCAGTAGGTTTCTTGCTGTCCATGCATGGGCTACTCATTTTTCTAGTCATTGGCTCATTGCTGTGGCATACCGACCTGCTTGTGGAAGCTGCATTGGTGAAGAGAGATCCACAATGCAAAAAGAAGGCCAGAGCAGTGGCGGTCTTTGCGTGCAAGATGAAAGGAGGGATTAAGAGTGCTTGGGGTAATAAGTTGAGGTTCTTACGTGGGCCAGCAACTAGAACATAGAAGCCCATCTCATCCTCTCTTTTTTTTTAAAAAAAAAAACTTTTCCTTTCCAACCCTCCTCCCCTCTCCCCTCACCACCACCAACTACCCACACCCCCACCAAAAAAAACTTGTTAGTGATGCATATGTATTCAGCACGAGTATTTCAATATTTTAGATGTGGTTTCCAGTAGCTGCTTTGTTAGTGCCATCAAAAGTAAATTTATATTTTTTTTGTTAAGAAAACCTATTGATATATAAATATGTACATTTGCCATACCGGGAGTATCGTTGTTTTGGGCAAATGCTGTATCACCATACCCATATATCGGCATATATCAGGTGACACAAAGGAAGTAAACAATGCTGCACCAATCACTTAGCGAACAGTACTATGGGTGTTCATTATGATCCTAGGTCCTAGGTGAATGCGGTTTTATTGCTAAATCTTTCATTTAGATCTTGGTCAATACAGTATGTGACTACTAGACGGGTTATTATTTTTGTACTTCATAATGTTGGTACATGTTTCATGAAGACTGCTTTTGCAAACTCATCTTTTCCTGTTCTCTCAGGTTCCGCTAAACAATATGTTTGGATATGCAACAGCTATTCGATCAGTGACTCAGGTTAATATTCTTCTCATCAAATTCTAGGCAATGTTTGTTTGTCTTCTAATGTAGTTATTTTGATATTGCCATTTAAATGGATGATGTCTACTGAACTCAGCCCACACTATATTTGACTGAAGCAACGTCTAATCTGCGGTCAAGTGCAATTTGCCTTCGATTAAAAATAGTGTACTAAATAATTTTTCAAAACAATAATACATTAATTGCACTTTCATCCATACACCCTGACATGAACTTGCAATTAGAGTATTTTAAGAATTCCATTTAACAAAATAGAAACCATGCCTTACATACAACAGTTTTTTCAGGCGTGCCTGTTTCAATGGTTAGGTGCTGTTGCCTAAACCGGCAAGGCCAGGAAAGGCAAAGCCGAATCTTGCTCGTTGAACCAATATAGTATAGCAAGATAGTGTTTATAAATACTGGAGAAAAATTGTGTGGTTTTCCTATTTATCTGTTTTCTTGCATGCCCTGCAGGGGAAAGGTGAATTTACGATGGAGTACCTGGAGCATAATATTGTCTCGCAGGATGTACAGATGCAGTTAGTGAATTCATACAAGGCGGCCAAGGGCACAGAGTGATTCTTCCTTTTATGGAAGAACAAATTTTGTTTACTAACTTTTAGTAGCACCAAATTCCTGGTCCTCTGGACATCACAAATAGTAGCAATAATTCAAACTGTATGGTTTCTTAGTGAAAATACAACTGTGCTGCAACAGTTGGCATTCCCACAGTAGAATTGTACAAACATTATCTAGCAAATGTGGGATGCTTAGTTTGTAATGGTTACCATGTCTTGGTATGAGAACATGTTGTGCAAATTCTCCCAAAAAGAAAAGAAACATCTAATGCTGCACTCCAAAGACATATGTGTTTTGGTTACTGGTAAGCCTTATGTCTCCTCATTTTTGGGGATTGTTTTCAAAATCTTTGCTTTTTATTTTATATAATTTGTGATAGAGTTAAGTTTCAAGTTAGTTTGTTTATTGTGGCACTGTGTCGCCCGTTGCTACTTGCATAAACATCCATGCCTTTATATAATCTACTTGCATAAGCATCCTGTTGGAGTATGTGTGTATTAGGCCCATGAGGCTAAGCCCATGAGGCCCATGTATGAACTATATGGCTGCCCCTCTAGGGTTGAGCCCATTATCCAATAATCAGAAATTTCCAACATGGTATCAAGCTAGGGTTAGGTCTTCTCCTTCCTCCCTCCCTCCCCGGCCGCCACCCCACCGCCCCCGCCGCCATGCCATGGCCGGCCGGCCCTCCTCCCCCTCCCCGGCTACTACTCCGTCTTCCCCCCCCCCCCTCTTCTTCCTCGTGGGCGGTGGCTGCACCGGGCCGCCTGACCGCCGCCCGAGCCCGCCGCCCGCCCGGGATCTCAGGAGCCCAGCGCGGGGGCTCCATCCGCGGCCCGCCGGGGTCCTCCCGCCCCGGCGCGGGACTTCCGCCGCCGCCGACGCCATGTTGCCGCTGGCGTCCGCGGCAACCTGTGGCGGGCAGCGCGGGCGCAGGCGCGCGTGGCGCGGGCGCCCAGGCGCCCCAGGCGCAGGCGGCCCCGGCGCGACACGCCGACGCCAGGACGCCCCCGCTACCGGCGGCACGGATCCCGGCCGCAAAGAACCTCTCCAAACGCCCCTCTCCAAAGAAGAACGGCCGGCGGCCAGCCCGCCTCCAAATTAACCTACCGGCCTGCGGCGGCCTCTCTCCAATTCCACCTGCTGCAGACCGCCGCCTTTCCAAAAGAAGAAATGGCCCGGCGGCCAGAACACCCCGTGTTACGTTAACCTAAATCGCCATGTCATCATCATCATTGCATGAGCATTCATAATTAGAGAACATTAATTCAAACAACCAAAATGAGTTTACAATTCTAGGGTGTTGGTTGTGCTCTTCTATATCGTATGTGCAAGTCATTAAATTCCACTCACAATTTTACTTTTATAAAAGCAACCAACTAAAACCAACTTTGATGGTTGCAAGTGCTTGGCTAACCCCCGACTCACACCCTAACCGTGTTTTACAATTCAAATGATGCAAAAAAAGAGAACCAAAGTTGAATTGAATCCGAATCCCAAACCCTAATCCTAGTGGTTAAGTGTTGGGATTCAAATTCCATTTTCAATTTTGGTGAGCTAACCATAATTGATTTTCTAAATAAAAGTTGCTAACCAATGGTACCATTTCAAAGTATGAAGTTTGTACTTTGAAAATATGCCATTGGTTGGGTTTGAAAAGTTCCACAACATCATTAATTAATTGCCCAAAAGTCCAATTTGAAATTCCTTTTCAAAAACCCTAAATTTCAAAAGTGTTTTGCCCCCTTTTCAATTTCATCTCAAAATATTCAAAATTTGGGAAAACTTCAAAAATACAGTTTGTGCATCTCTTGGAGCTCTACAACTTTGGTATACAAAGTTTTTCAAGTTTTTGAATAAAATTTTAAATAAATTCAAAAGTTCTTTAAATTGAAAAGTGTCCCCTTTTGAGTTTCCAACTCAATTTCAAAAATTATTCATTTTCATGAAAAACTTTCTACATGAAAGTTGTAGATCTTGAGAAATGAAAAAAACTTTTATTTTTGGAGATTTTCATCTTTTATTCAAAATTCAAAAGTAATTTTGAAATCCCAAAAACTAGAATTTGAGTTTATTTTAAAATTTGAAATGCAATTCAAAAATTGTTTGGATTTTGATAAAACTTCTTTAATGAAAGTTGTAGAGCACAAAAATTCTGGGCAATCTGTATTTTTGGAAAATTTTGAGTTCAGTTCAAAGTTTTGGAGTAATTTTGAAAAAGAAAATGGATGAGCCAGTCTGCGTGCTCTGATTGTTCAACAAATGGGAGGGGACACACTTTTGCCCATGCCGAACACTTCTGCCGGCGCCGCCGTGGCTCTTCTCGCTTCCTCGCCGGCAATCCTGCGAAACCAACCACCTGGCCGAAGTCGTGGCGTCGCTAGCTAACTCCACGGTGCATCCTTGTCCTATAAAAGGCGATCCCGGCCGCCAATTTCTCTTTCTCCTCTCCCGCACGCGCCGCCCAGCTGTCCGTCGTAGGCAAAATTTGCCTTCGCCACTCCACTTCCATCCCTCTGCTCGCGCACTCACCTCCGCCACGATCCTATCTGTCGTTTGCACCGGGAAGAGCAAGTTGAGAGCGCCGAGTTGCGCACGCGGGATCATCTTCCCCGGAGCCGGCCGCCGAGCGCCGCCGAGCTCGCTCACTTGCGTCCGGTCACCTCGGCGCACCTCCAAGCCTAATCAACGCGAGCACAAGTCGTGGTGAGCCTCCTCTTGCACCCCTACCCCTGGTCTTGATCAATCCGAGCGAGTATCGGTTCAACGCCGTGGTGCCACCGCCGCCGTCTGCGCCGTCGGGCCGCCTCCGCCGCCGTTGCTCGCGCCCGGTGGTGTAGAGTAGCCGTGTGACACCTTGTCGTGATCGGGAGGGTGAGAGGAATCCGTTTTTGCGATTGGCTTCGTCGGAGGATCCCCGCCGGCGAGAATAAACGCCGCAGCGCCGCCGTCTGCTCGGCCGGAGAAAAGAAGGGGAGGAGAAGGTGCCGACATGCGGGCCCGGCATGTCGGCCGAGAAGAAGGAGAGAAGGAGGCGCGCGGCGTGGGCTCGGCCGGGCGGGCAGCGCGCAGCGCTGAGCAGGCCGGGCCGACATTGTGCAAAAGCGGCTTGGGCCGCACAAAGGCCCGCGAAGAGAGGAGAAGTTTTTTCCTTTTTCTTTTATGTTTTTAAATGCTGAGTTTTGTCTTTTTCATAATAATTTTAATTGGGCAGTTAAAAATAAAACAAAAATATGTCTGTGTTCCTTGAGTGATGCACTACCTAGGAAAAATACTAACTATGGTTTTTCAATAAAATTTAATTGTGCTTTAAATAGCTCTTTAAATTAATAAATGCAACTTCCATGATTTTTAATAATTAAAATATAAGTCCAAAAATTTTGAAATTTGTTTTGTGAGCTTATTAGGTGATAATGATCTTAATTGTGAAGTTTGGTTAAGTTTTGATTAAGTCTTGTATTATGCTTAATTAACCCTTTAATTAATTAATGTTTAATTAATTAATCATGTGGTTAATTAGGGTTTAATTAATCCCCAATTAGTAAGTTAATTAGCGGCTTTCAACGACTGTAAAATGGTCAATAAATTAGTAATCACTCTTAATCACTGTTAGCGTTGCTTGATTTTGGGATTGAGTGATGACCCTAGGTCATTAACCCTAATGACCTTCGGCATTTTATGTTGATTGCGTATCGCTAGTCCGTCGTCGTCGACGCTAGTCATACCTTCTTAGTGCAACTATACCGTGAAGGAAAGTTGTACTCAAGATCGGTTAACAATCGTTGCATCATTATCGCATGCTCTTTTAATTACTGCATCTTAATCATGCATCTCAATCGTGTAGTTGATCCGACTCCCGTCCCGGAGGAAGGTTATCAGTGTGAGAAGGTTGGTCCCGATCTCGGCAGTGCCATCGCTGCTCCTAACTTCGTCGAGCCCCAAGGCAAGCCCCGGATGCATTTAATCCCTGCCTTGTATTTCGAAAAGCTTTTATATTGTATGTTGGTGATGTGATGCATTAGGTAACAGGAGTTGTGTGATCACCCAATTTGGTGCATTTACCATACCTTGATATATACCCTGGATACCTATTTTGATTTCGAAAATGCTAGTGCATGCTTAGCCCTGCAAATAGCAAAGGCTTTACGAAATGTTTTTAAAGATGTGATAACAAAAGTTCCCCCTTGAGGGCAATTACGAAAACCTGATGTTACTTGTTGGTATCCCTTTACTTTGATCGGGTCAAGGGTACGCAACAAGAGCATGATGATGAGTAAATCGAGACCGGGTGGAGTGACTTGCACCAGGAGGGGCTAGTGCCCTGGTGTAGTGTCGTCCACTTGTGAGTCGGTTAAGCACCGTTCGTTGCCTTGGCCCTGGGATCATGAGGTTATTGGATAGTACTAGTCGCATGCTAATGGCGGTAAGCTCCCTTGTACTATCTTGGACGAGAACGGATACCGGGACGAGAGTAGCGTGTACCCATCCTACGGGGCCACCGTGGAAGGGGACCGCGGCGTAGGGAGATGGTGTACTGTACCTCGTGGCTAGGACCCGTTCTGGCCGGGAGAAATGCAAGCGTGAGTTGATGTATGTAAGATGTCTGGTCCTGCATACATCGTGTGGCTAGGAAGCCCCAGCTGGGTATATTAAGCGATTCGAATCGTCGTGTGCTCCACGATATGGGAGCCGTGATCCTAGCACCAGCATCGTAGTAATAATGGAAGTTGATGATGGAAAGTTTTGAATCCGGTACTTGGTTGACAAGTGATTGATGTAGTAAAGTAAGGACTGGCTTAGTCTCTTTTGCAAAGGTGTCATTTGATCTTGCTAAAGCCTTACCTTGACTCCTATTAGCCAGCATTCCTGAGTCTTCTCCCCAATTTTTGGTCGGGTAAGTCTTGCGGAGTACTTTTTGTACTCAGGGTTTGTTCAACCCCTGTTGCAGGTGAACCGCATGGACAAGAGTGCTACGGCCCTTGTTGCATGACGGTGATCGAGGAAATGACTGACGAGGAATAGCTTGTGTGGCCCGTGGGCGGGGGTACTTTGTTGTTTGGTTGTAATAGTTACGTAATGATGCTTCCGCTGTTTTGTAATAATGCTACTCCGGTTTGTATAAGTTTGATAAAAGTTTTGTAAATTAAGTTATTGTAAGTCTTCCGCTACTCGGTATTTTGTATGAAAACTGTTGTAATCTTGTGATGTTTTACGTAAGTATCGATCCCGGAGTGATCGTGGTTTATCGGGGGTTCACCCGACGTAACTCTTTTTAGGTTATATGGTACATAAGTATGGCCGACAGAGGTCTTAGGGACAATGTCGTGCTTGTGGGCCATGTAATTTAGAAGGTTACGCCACGTGAGGGTATCGAGCGGTACTTGCAAAGATACTCACAAGTGTTACTTTTCGAAAAACTTCAAAATGTTTTGGATCCAAAAGTTAAATGTGGTTTGGTCCAAATTGCTTACGCTCCGTCTTAATTCTTTCTTGTAGCCTTCTAGGTGCTATTTAAAAGAGTCTTAAGCGGAGTATCATGTTATTTTCTTTTGCCCTATATTACTAAAAAGAATGCTTATGTTACTTTAAAAGTCTTTTGCTTGATCCGTAGGTTCGATCATGCATCATGTTTAATTCACTTGTTTAAAGAATCATATCCCCGATAACAAGTGGTTGGGCTAAGTAAAATCAATCCTATTCTTGCTAGCCCTAGGATTTCCATCTTATAGGCTTTGCTTGTGAATAAATATAATCTTGTCTATAACAGATGTCTGGCAACACTCGTGCTGGTTCTTCACACGAGGGAGGTGAGGTCCCTCAGGCACCACAAGCACCACCATCCTTGGCTGAAGCTGTGGCAGCTTTAGTCCATGCCACCACTGAGAATGCCCGCATGCTACGGGAAATAAGTCAGCAAAATCAGAATGCACCACATGGGAATCATGGCCGTCGTAATCACGACGAAGTCACATATCTTGGATTTCACCGAGACCCGTCCCCGGTCTTTACCAGTGGCTGAGGAGCCTTTAGAGGCTAATGATTGGCTTCGGATTATAAATCTGAAGTTTGACCTGTTAGAGGGTTGTCCTGACTTGTTGAAACCCAAGTTTGCTGCCCAACAGTTGAGAGGCCCTGCATCTGCATGGTGGGCAAACTTCCTTGCACGTCAACCCACCGGACAACAAGTCACTTGGGCTATGTTTCAAGATGCCTTCCGTCAAGCATTTCATTCTGACGACGGAGTAATGCAAAATTTGGAAGAGTTTCTAGCAATAAAACAAGGTGGTCGATCAGTGGTGCAATATGTGAACTTGTTTAGTCAACTATCACAATATGCACCTGAGCATGTGGACACTGACAGTAAGAAGAAGAAATGTTTTGTTCGTGGTTTAAAGAGTGATATTGAAACTCACCTTCTTGCCAACCCAACCGCCACTTTCTATGAGGCGGTGGATATCGCCATATCTTATGAAAGATCCATGCTTAAACGTAAGAGTGAAGAGCGGCGTGCTTTCTCCAACCCATCCGGCGGAAACCGAAACGTCGAAGGTTATGTTCCACCCTACTCGATACCCACCAGCCCATCCCGCTATCCACAAAGACCAACAAAGTCACCAACCCTATTACTACCCACCACAAAGAACAACAGAGCCATCATCACCCACAAAGCAAAGAACAACAAACCCAAAGGCAACATGAGAACACTCACCATGCTGCCACAACTTATCCTCAGCAGCCGAATACCCAGGGTATTCGAACTCCCACTCCACCAGCTCCCCAGGACTTCGTCCACTGGTAGAGGTCGCTGTTTTAATTGTGGGGAGCCACACTATGTTCGATATTGCCCCTACCCAATCTAGAATACCTCTAACTTCCAGCAAGGGCCGGGCAATCAGCAGCATCAGGGTCAAGGCAGGGGTAAATCACAGTATGTTCCAAAGGTGAATGCCGGAAGGAAACCTGGGCGTGTGTATCACGTTCAAGCTGGGAATGTTCTTGAAGAAAAATCTGTTTTAATGGGTATGTTTCTTGTCACCAGTCACCCTGCAATTACGTTATTTGATTCTGGTGCATCATATACATTCATCAACCGTACTTTTGTTACAAAGCATGGACTCCTTATAAAAGAAATTAAAGATGAGTTTTTGGTACAATCGTCGGGAGGGCGTATACATATGCCAGAAATGATATATCAAGTTCTTATATCTTTTAGTGGGTATCTCTATCTCATAAATCTGAAGGTACTGAAGGATCAAAACATAGATGTGATCTTTGGAATAAGTTGGTTTAAGAAATTCCTGAAGGAGCCTTTCCCGAAGTTTTTACCTTGCTTCCCCTAAGTCATGATTCGTTTCTAAGAATTGTGACTTTCCCCAAAACATGAAACTTGTAATATGAACCTTTCTACCTCCCTTATGAAACCATGTAAGATGTGTCTACTTGATACATTTCCTTTTCCATTACTTAGCCCTAAGCTTTGAATCTCGGGACGAGATTCCTTTTAAGGGGAATATAATGTAACACCCCGGTGTTACGTTAACCTAAATCTGCCATGTCATCATCATCATTGCATGAGCATTCATAATTAGAGAACATTAATTCAAACAACCAAAATGAGTTTACAATTCTAGGGTGTTGGTTGTGCTCTTCTATATCGTATGTGCAAGTCATTAAATTCCACTCACAATTTTACTTTTATAAAAGCAACCAACTAAAACCAACTTTGATGGTTGCAAGTGCTTGGCTAACCCCGACTCACACCCTAACCGTGTTTTACAATTCAAATGATGCAAAAAAGAGAACCAAAGTTGAATTCGAATCCGAATCCCAAACCCTAATCCTAGTGGTTAAGTGTTGGGATTCAAATTCCATTTTCAATTTTGGTGAGCTAACCATAATTGATTTTCTAAATAAAAGTTGCTAACCAATGGTACCATTTCAAAGTATGAAGTTTGTACTTTGAAAATATGCCATTGGTTGGGTTTGAAAAGTTCCACAACATCATTAATTAATTGCCCAAAAGTCCAATTTGAAATTCCTTTTCAAAAACCCTAAATTTCAAAGTGTTTTGCCCCTTTTCAATTTCATCTCAAAATATTCAAAATTTGGGAAAACTTCAAAAATACAGTTTGTGCATCTCTTGGAGCTCTACAACTTTGGTATACAAAGTTTTTCAAGTTTTTGAATAAAATTTTAAATAAATTCAAAAGTTCTTTAAATTGAAAAGTGTCCCCTTTTGAGTTTCCAACTCAATTTCAAAAATTATTCATTTTCATGAAAAACTTTCTACATGAAAGTTGTAGATCTTGAGAAATGAAAAAAACTTTTATTTTGGAGATTTTCATCTTTTATTCAAAATTCAAAAGTAATTTTGAAATCCCAAAAACTAGAATTTGAGTTTATTTTAAAATTTGAAATGCAATTCAAAAATTGTTTGGATTTTGATAAAACTTCTTTAATGAAAGTTGTAGAGCACAAAATTCTGGGCAATCTGTATTTTTGGAAAATTTTGAGTTCAGTTCAAAGTTTTGGAGTAATTTTGAAAAAGAAAATGGATGAGCTGTCTCTACGTGCTACGGTGTTCAACGATGGGAGGGGGGACACCTGCCCGCCCCATGCCGAACTTCTTTGCCGGCGCCGTCGTGGCTCTTCTCGCTTCCTCGCCGGCAATCCTGCGAAACCAACCACTGGCCGAAGTCGTGGCGTCGCTAGCTAACTCCACGGTGCATCCTTGTCCTATAAAAGGCGATCCCGCCGCCAATTTCTCTTTCTCCTCTCCCACACGCGCCGCCAGGCCAAGTCATCCTTGGCAAAATTTGCCTTCGCCACTCCACTTCCATCCCTCTGCTCGCGCACTCACCTCCGCCACGATCCTATCATCGTTTGCACCGGGAAGAGCAAGTTGAGAGCGCCGAGTTGCGCACGCGGGATCATCTTCCCGGGCCCGCCCGCCGCCCGCCGAGCTCGCTCACTTGCGTCCGGTCACCTCGGCGCACCTCAAGCCTAATCAACGCGAGCACAAGTCGTGGTGAGCCTCCTCTTGCACCCCCTACCCCTGGTCTTGATCAATCCGAGCGAGTATCGGTTCAACGCCGTGGTGCCACCGCCGCCGTCCCGTCGGGCCGCCTCCGCCGCCGTTGCTCGCGCGCCCCGGTGTAAGAGTAGCCGTGTGACACCTTGTCGTGATCGGGAGGGTGAGAGGAATCCGTTTTTGCGATTGGCTTCGTCGGAGGGATCCCCGCCGGCGAGAATAAACGCCCGGCAGCCGCCCGCCCGTCTCTGCCGGCCGGGGAGAAAAAGGGGAGGGAGAAGGTGCCGACATGCGGGGCCGGCATGTCGGCGAGAAGAAGGAGAGAAGGAGGCGCGTGGGCTCGGCCGGAGGCGGGCCGCGCAGCGCTGAGCAGGCCGGGCCGACACTGTGCAAAGCGGCTTGGGCCGCACAAGGGCCCGCGAAGAGAGGAGAAGTGTTTTTCCTTTTTTCTTTTATGTTTTTAAATGCTGAGTTTTGTCTTTTTCATAATAATTTTAATTGGGCAGTTAAAAATAAAACAAAAATATGTCTGTGTTCCTTGAGTGATGCACTACCTAGGAAAAATACTAACTATGGTTTTTCAATAAAATTTAATTGTGCTTTAAATAGCTCTTTAAATTAATAAATGCAACTTCCATGATTTTTAATAATTAAAATATAAGTCCAAAAATTTTGAAATTTGTTTTGTGAGCTTATTAGGTGATAATGATCTTAATTGTGAAGTTTGGTTAAGTTTTGATTAAGTCTTGTATTATGCTTAATTAACCCTTTAATTAATTAATGTTTAATTAATTAATCATGTGGTTAATTAGGGTTTAATTAATCCCCAATTAGTAAGTTAATTAGCGGCTTTCAACGACTGTAAAAATGGTCAATAAATTAGTAATCACTCTTAATCACTGTTAGCGTTGCTTGATTTTGGGATTGAGTGATGACCCTAGGTCATTAACCCTAATGACCTTCGGCATTTTATGTTGATTGCGTATCGCTAGTCCGTCGTCGTCGACGCTAGTCATACCTTCTTAGTGCAACTATACCGTGAAGGAAAGTTGTACTCAAGATCGGTTAACAATCGTTGCATCATTATCGCATGCTCTTTTAATTACTGCATCTTAATCATGCATCTCAATCGTGTAGTTGATCCGACTCCGTCCCCGGAGGAAGGTTATCGGTGTGAGAAGGTTGGTCCCGATCTCGGCAAAGTGCCATCGCTGCTCCTAACTTCGTCGAGCCCCAAGGCAAGCCCCCCGATGCATTTAATCCCCGCCTTGTATTTCGAAAAGCTTTTATATTGTATGTTGGTGATGTGATGCATTAGGTAACAGGAGTTGTGTGATCACCCAATTTGGTGCATTTACCATACCTTGATATATACCACGGATACCTATTTTGATTTCGAAAATGCTAGTGCATGCTTAGCCCTGCGCAAATAGCAAAGGCTTTACTGAAATGTTTTTAAAGATGTGATAACAAAAGTTCCCCCTTGAGGGCAATTACGAAAACCTGATGTTACTTGTTGGTATCCCTTTACTTTGATCGGGTCAAGGGTACGCAACAAGAGCATGATGATGAGTAAATCGAGACCGGGTGGAGTGACTTGCACCGGGGAGGGGCTAGTGCCCCGGTGTAGTGTCGTCCCACTTGTGAGTCGGTTAAGCACCGCTTCGTTGCCTTGGCCCCGGGATCATGAGGTTATTGGATAGTACTAGTCGCATGCTAATGGCGGTAAGCTCCCTTGTACTATCTTGGGCGAGAACGGATACCGGGACGAGAGTAGCGTGTACCCATCCTACGGGCCACCGTGGAAGGGGACCGCGGCGTAGGGAGATGGTGTCTTGTACCTCGTGGCTAGGACCCGTTACGGCGGGAGAAATGCAAGCGTGAGTTGATGTATGTAAGATGTCTGGTCCTGCATACATCGTGTGGCTAAAGCCCCATTTGGGTATATTAAGCGATTCGAATCGTCGTGTGCTCCACGATATGGGAGCCGTGATCCTAGCACCCGACATCGTAGTAATAATGGAAGTTGATGATGGAAAGTTTTGAATCCGGTACTTGGTTGACAAGTGATTGATGTAGTAAAGTAAGGACTGGCTTAGTCTCTTTTGCAAAGGTGTCATTTGATCTTGCTAAAGCCTTACCTTGACTCCTATTAGCCAGCATTCCTGAGTCTTCTCCCCAATTTTTGGTCGGGTAAGTCTTGCGGAGTACTTTTTGTACTCAGGGTTTGTTCAACCCACATTGCGGGTGAACCGCATGGACAAGAGTGCTACGGCCCTTGTTGCATGACGGTGATCGAGGAAATGACTGACGAGGAATAGCTTGTGTGGCCCGTGGGCAGGGTACTTTTGTTGTTTGGTTGTAATAGTTACGTAATGATGCTTCCGCTGTTTTGTAATAATGCTACTCTGGTTTGTATAAGTTTGATAAAAGTTTTGTAAATTAAGTTATTGTAAGTCTTCCGCTACTCACGGTATTTTGTATGAAAACTGTTGTAATCTTTGTGATGTTTACGTAAGTATCGATCCTGGAGTGATCGTGGTTTTATCGGGGGTTCACCCGACCAGAACTCTTTTAGGTTATATGGTACATAAGTATGGTGACAGAGGTCTTAGGGACAATGTCGGTGCTTGTGGGCCATGTAATTTAGAAGGTTACGCCCACGGCGGCCTCCGACCTCCGTGCAGCCACCACGCCGCAGCCGGCGCCAGGGGCCAGCGGGGCGCACACGCCACTGCGGCGGCTGCTGCCGCTGCCCTTGCAGCAGCGGCCCGACCGGTACACCGCGGCTGGTACCTCCTTCCCGCGCCACCTCCTCCGCCGCTCTCACGGCGGGCGCTGGCGACTCCCCTCTCGCCGCCATCGCTGCTGCCGGATCGCTGCCGCGGATGGGGAGGCCAGCTTTGCGCGCCGCTACACTCGTCTGGGAGGGGGGCCTTGATCGGCTGACGCCTTGGCTCGCCCGTATCGCCGAGGCGGAGCAGCTCCTCGGTGGCGGGGCTCCCTTCCTCGGTGGCGGGGTTCCCTTCCTCGACGCCGGTGCCGCTTCCTCCGCCTCGCCAGGGCACCGCGCGTCCCATACCGCGGTACTCTGGCACGACCCGGCTGACCCGCTCGTCATGCAGCTCCACTACCAGGCCGGCGGGGTCGAACATTCGGAACCTCGTCCCCCGTCGTCCTCGGCGGGATTCGCCCTCCTACGCCCGGCGGGCGGGACCTGCTCCTCCTCACCCTCGGCGCTACGCGCGCACTCGGCGACCACGTCCTCCCCGACACCTCGGTTGCGGCCGGAGCCGGCGTGGCTCCGCCTCGGCAAGATCGTCCCTGTCTGGATCGTCGGGACTATCTCCCTCGAGCTCCACGACATCGTCCGCCGCGTCCCCGACGCCCGCCACGCCCGGCTAGCGATCGAGGGCCAGTTCTGAGCAACGCCCGAAGCCGGGCCCTCCGTCTCGGCGCAAGTTTTTCGCAACTTCGTCCAAGGCGACCTCTCCGTGAGCGAGTACTGCCCGCCGGATGAAGAACATGGCGGACTCCCTTGGGGACCTTGGCTGGCCCGTTGAGGACCGCATCTTGGTCCTCAACGTCCTCCGCGGGCTCAACGACCGCTTCAGCCACCTCCGCTACAGTCTCACCCGTCAGTGTGGCAGAACCTTCTAAATTATATGGCCCACAAGCACTGACCTTGTCCCTAAGACCTCAGTCAACCATGCTTATACACCATATAACCTAGAATGTTCCGTCGGGTGGATCCCCGATAAACCACAATCACTCCAGGATCGATACTTACAGATACATCACAGTATTACAACAGTTTTCATACAAAATACCAGAGTAGCGGAAGACTTACAATAACTTAATTTACAAACATTTTGTAACACTTATACAAACCAGAGTGTTATTATTACAAACCAACGGAAGCATCATTATATAACTTTATTACATATCACACAACCAAAGTGCCCCCCCTGAGAGGCCACTCAATTCACTCCTCATCAGTTACTTCTTCGACAACCGTCATGCAACAAGGGCCGTAACACTCTTGTCCATGCGGTTCACCTGCAACAGGGGTTGAACAAACCCCGAGTACAAAAGTACTCCGCAAGACTTACCCGACCAAAAAGTGGGGAGAAGACTCAGGGATGCTGGCTAATAGGAATCAAGGTGAGGCTTTAGCAAGAGTCAAAAGACACCCTTTTGCGAAAAGAGACTAAGCCAATCCTTACTTTAACAATCACTTACCAAACATATGCCGGGTTCAAAACTCTCATACTCAGACTTTCATTATTACTACGATGCCGGGGACTCGGATCACGGCTCCCATATCGTGGAGCACCACGACGATTCGAATCGCTTTATATACCCAAATTGGGGCTTCCTAGCCACACGATGTATGCAGGACCGAACATCTTACATACATCAACTCAACGCTTAGATTTCTCCATACTAGAACGGGTGTACAAGACACCACCTCACTACGGCCGCTCGGTCACTTCGGTGCGCATCGTAGGATGGGTACACGCTCTTGTCCGTTCTAGTAACGAATAGTCCAAGTGGAGCTTACCGCCATTAGCATGCGACTAGTACTATCCAATAACCTCATGATCCCAGCGCCAAACAACGGACGGTCCTTAACCGACACAAGTGGACGACACTACACCAGGGCAATAGCCCCTCCTGATGCAAGTCACTCCACCGACGTCTCGAGTTACTCATCATCATGTTCTTGTTGTATACCATTGACCCCGTCGGAACAAGGATAAACAACAAGCAACATCAGGTTTTCGTAAATTCCCCTTCGGGAGTATTGTTATCACCTTTCGAAAACAATTTATCAAAACCTACACTAGTAGCAAGGCTAAGCGCAACTAAGCATTTCGAAATCAAAACAGTGTACAGAGTAAAGTAACAAGGTACGGTAAATGCATCAAAGTAGGATAGCACACAACTCCTACACCTAATGCATTATATCATCACATAAAATCATAAAAGCTTTTCGAAATACAAGGACGGGTTTGGATGCATCCGGGGCTTGCCTTGGGGCTCGATGAAGTGAGGATCGACTACCCAATCACCAAGATCAGATCCAACCTCCTCACGACGATCACTTTCTTCAAGAACGGAGTTGGATCAACCCCTTCCTCGAGAACCGAACGGCTACACGACAATAATGCATGATTACAATGCAATAAACGAAAGAGCATGCGATAATGATGCAACGATTATTAGTCGATCTTGAGTACAACTTTCCTTCACGGCACCCTTGCACTAAGAAGGTATAACTAGCGTCGACGACGACGGACTAGCGATACGCAATCAACATGAAATGCCGGAGGTCATTAGGGTTAATGACCTAGGGTCCTCACTCAATCCCAAAATCAAGCAACCCTAAAGGTGATTAGAGGTGATTACTAATTTATTGACCATTTTCACAGTTGTTGAAAGCCACTAATTAACTTGTTAATTGGAGATTAACTAAACCCTAACTAATCAAAGAATTAATTAATTAAACATTAATTAATTAAGGTATTAATTAAGCATAATACAAAAATTAGTCAAAACAGGATCAAACTTCATAATTAAGATCATCATCATCTAATTAGCACACAAAACAAATTTCATGATTTTTGGACTTATATTTTAATTATTAAAAATCATGGAAGTTGTATTTATTAATTTAAAGGAGCAATTTTCATTGCAACTAACAGTTACTGAAAAACAAAGTTAGTATTTTTTATTGATAAAGCATATCACAAGGAGCACATACATATTTTTGTTGCATTTTTATTTACCCAAACAAAATTATCACAAAAAGATGAAAACTGCACTTAGAAAATTAAAAAGGAAAAAAGAAAAACATTTTTGTCACACGCGTGGGCTTACCGTCGGCGGCCCATCGGCCTTCCAAGGCGCACGGCCCGCCCGCCAAGCGCCATAGCACGCGCCCGGCTCTCTCCCCCTCTCTCGGCGACAGGCGTGCCCCGCCTGTCGGCCCCCCTCTTCTTCCTCCTCCCCCGCCCCTCCTTTTCCTCCGGCGAACAGTGCCGATGACGGCACGGCGGGCATAGTTCTTCGCCCGGCGATGCTCCTCCGGCAAAACCGATCGCACCGACGACTTCCTCACGTAACACCGCACCCCACGACCTGCTACTTGGCCCCGTTTGATTGCCGGAGCACACACACCGAGGACGCCGGCGGCTCTCCGGCGCGCGGCCCCCGACGACCGAGCTTCCCCGGGCCCCTCCGTTGAAACCAAACATACCAGCGTGCTCAGCGCACCGTGGCGGACTCGACGCGACGCGAATACAACTTCGAGCTGGGCTGGAGAAAGATGAACGGCGATGGCTTACCACGGCGGTCGCGGGTCGCGTAAGAAGAAGAAGGTGACGCAAACGCAAACCCGACCACTAGAGCCTGCGGTTGATGGCCCGTTGGATGCGCAAAAAGCTAGCGGAGCTGCTGGCGAAGTGGAGGCGACGGCGATGGACTGAGGTGCACGAATTTTGCAAGGGAGCGGCGGCGGCCGACGGTGAGAAGAAGGAAGAAAAGTCGACGATGGCGGCTGCTGTGGTATTTATAGGGCAGGAGAGGAGGTCATGGAGGTAGCTGGCACCTTCACGACGCTTTCTAGCTGGTTGGCGATGCGTGAAAGGCGGAAACGGCGAGAATGCCACGGCGGCCGTCGGCCGGCCGGCCCGGCATGGGCAGCCGGGCGAAGTGCCCCCCTGTAGAACTACTGTAGGGGACACCTTTTCTTCCCATTTTCGAAATTACTTTTAAAATTTGTACTATACACAAAAATATCCCAAAATACCGTTTGCTCCAAATTTTGTGCTCTACAACTTTCATTAAAGGAGTTTGGTCAGATTCAAACTGGTTTTTGAATTTGAACTTCAAATTTGAAAAGAGGGTAAAACCCTACTGTGGGGGAATTCAAAATTACTTTTAAATTTTGAATAAAAGATGAAAATCTCCAAAAATAAAAGTTGTTCCATTTCTCAAGGTCTACAACTTTCATTTAGGAAGTTTTTCATGAAACCCAATAATTTTTGAATTGTAGTTTAAAACTTAAAAGGGGGCAATTTGAAATTCAAATTACTTTTGAAATTACTCCAAATTTTATTCAAAAACTTGAAAAACTTTGTATACCAAAGTTGTAGAGCTCAAAGAGATGCACAAACTGTATTTTGGAATTTTTCCCAAATTTTGAATCTTTTGAGATGAAATTATGAAGGGGTAAAAACATACTTGAAAATATCCCTTTTTGAAATAAATTTCAAATGAAATCTTGGGCAAATAAATAGTGATGCTGTGACACTTTTCAAACCCAACCAATAGCATATTTTCAAAGTACAAAGTTCATACTTTCAAAAGGTGCCATTGGTTGGCAACTTTTATTTATAAAATTAATCATGGTTAGCTCACCAAATTTGAAAGTGATATTCCAATTCCAACACTTAGCCTCGCAAGCTAGGATTTGGGAATTGAATGCCAATTTCAAACTTGGTTCTCTCTTGCACCTCATTTGATTTAGAAAACTTGTTTAAGGTGAAAGTCAGGGTTAGCCAAGCACTTGCAAACATCACGGTTGATTTTAATTGATTGGTTTTATTTAAGAAATCAACATGTGAGCAGGATTCAAATTATAAACATAAGCACATGTAACACAAAGGAGCTCAAACAACACCCTAGAATCGTAAACTCATTTTAATTGTTTGAATTAGGGTTTTCTAATCATGAATGCTCATGCAATGATGATGATGACATGGCAGGTTTTTGCTTAACGTAACACCGGGGTGTTACATTATATTCCCTTAAAAAGGAATCTCGTCCCCGAGATTCAAAGCTTAGGGCTAAGTAATGGAAAAGGAAATGTGTCAAGCAAACACATCTTACATGGTTTCATAAGGGAGATAGAAAGGTTCATATTACAAGTCTCATATTTTCGGAAAGTCACAATTCTTAGAAACTAATTGTGACTTAGGAGAAGGAAGGAAGAAACTCTGGAAAATGCTCATTCAAAAATTCCTCGAGACTCCCAAGTTGCTTCATCCTCGAGTGTTGATCCCACTTGAATTTTATAAAATCTTCTTATGTGCTGCGGGGGTGACTCGATCCTTTCGATCAAGAATTTTGATTTGGATACTCAACACACTTGGATCGGGTTCGACACGGAGATCTTCAATGTCAGTGACTTTGTCTGGTACTTGCAAACATTTTTTTAGTTGGGACACATGAAACACATTGTGCACTAGCGACAACTGCTCAGGTAGATTCAAACGATATGCTACCTTCCCACATCTTTCCGTAATCTGAAACGGACCTATATATCGGGGTGCCGGTTTACCTTTTACCCCAAAAACGGTCGACACCTTTACTTGGTGACACTTTCAGATATACATAGTCTCCAATTTCAAACATCAACGGTCTTCGTCGCTTATCAGCGTAACTTTTCTGTCTGGACTGAGCTACTCTTAAGTTTTCTTGAATCTGTTTTACTTTAGCTTCAGTTTCTTTAACTAGATCAACACCGAAGAACCATCTCTCTCCAGGCTCAGACCAGTTGAGTGGGGTACGACATCGGCGGCCATACAAAGCCTCAAATGGTGCCATTTTGATACTCTCTTGATAACTGTTGTTGTAAGCAAACTCAGCTAATGGCAGACATTGTTCCCAATCTGATGAATATGTTAACACACAAGACCTTAACATATCTTCCAGAATCTGGTTCAGTCTTTCAGTCTGACCATCAGTTTGCGGATGGTAAGCAGTGCTGTGCAACAACGTAGTACCCATAGTTTCATGAAACCTTTGCCAGAAGTGAGCCATAAATTGAGTACCACGATCAGTGACTATGCTTCTTGGAATTCCATGCAGACACATTATTCGATCTATGTATATTTGAGCATACTGAGGTGCTGCATACTTATCTTTTACGGAATAAAGTGGGCGGACTTGGTCAACCGATCAACGATAACCCGCATTGAATTATAACCCTTGGGCTGTTCTAGGCGCACCAACGATGAAATCCATACTAATATCCTCCCACTTCCAAGCTGGAATGGGTAAGGGTTGAAGTTCTCCAAATGCTTTCAAATGCACAGCTTTTGACTTTTTGGCGTATCACACTCGTGCAACATATTGAGCTATCTCGATCTTCATTTTAGTCCACCAGAATCTCTGCCTCAGGTCATGATACATCTTATTACTACCTGGGTGAATCGAGAATCTGGTTAAATGAGCTTCGTCAAGAATCAACTGTCGGAGCTCAGGGACCTTCGGAACAACTAGACGATTTTTGAACCATAATACATTGTTGTCATCAAGGCGGAAGCAAGATGCTTGCCCTGATCTGACTTTCTCTCTAATGTGCTTGAGACCTTTGCTTTCTCGTTGAGCTGCAATAATTTTCTCTTGAATAGAAGAATGTACTATGATATCATTCAGATTACTCTGAGGGATCATATCAATATTCAACCTTTCTAATTCTTGACATAAACTCATATTCACTGGGGTGACAGTAAGACAATTGCATTGACCTTTTCGACTGAGAGCATCAGCAACCACGTTGGCTTTACCCGGATGATAGTGCACTTCAAGATCATAATCTTTGATTAATTCTAGCCATCTTCTTTGCCTCATATTCAGCTCGGACTGGGTAAAGATATATTTTAGACTTTTGTGATCACTATAGATATTGCATTTATTGCCCAACAAGTAGTGCCTCCATATTTTCAGAGCATGCACAACGGCAGCTAGTTCAAGATCATGCGTGGGATAATGCTCTTCATGTCGTTTCAACTGCCTTGAAGCATAAGCAATAACCCTGCCTTCTTGCATCAACACACATCCGATGCCGATGCCAGATGCATCACAATACACATCGAATGGCTTTTCAATATCTGGCTGAGCAAGGATTGGAGCAGTAGTCAAAAGATCTTTCAATTTATGAAATGCTTGCTCACACTCAGAGGACCACCGGAATTTGGTTTGATTCTTTAGGAGTTCGGTAATTGGTTTGGCTATTTTGGAAAAATCAGGGATGAAACGACGGTAATATCCCGCCATTCCAAGGAAGCTACGAACTTGGTGGACACTGATGGGTGGCTTCCAATTAAGAATATCTTGGACTTTGCTAGGATCCACTGCAACACCCTCGGCAGACAAAACATGACCAAGGAAGTTGACTTCACTAAGCCAAAACTCACATTTGCTAAGTTTGGCATAGAGCTGATGTTCTCGGAGACGAGACAAAACAATACGGAGATGCTCCGCATGCTCTTCTTTGTTTTTGGAATATATAAGGATATCGTCGATGAAAACCACGACGAAGCGATCGAGCTCGGGCATAAACACCGAGTTCATCAAATACATGAAATGGGCTGGAGCATTAGTAAGCCCAAATGACATGACTAGATATTCGTATAGGCCGTATCTGGTGGTAAAGGCGGTTTTCGGAATATCTTCCGGCCGTATACGTATTTGGTGGTAGCCAGATCTAAGATCAATCTTGGAGAACACCTTGGCCCCCGCAAGTTGATCAAAGAGAAGATCGATACGAGGAAGAGGATATTTATTTTTAATGGTCACCTCGTTTAATGGACGATAGTCCACACACATTCTCAGAGTTTGATCTTTCTTTTTCACAAAGATTGCAGGACAACCCCATGGTGATGAACTAGGTCGGATAAAACCTTTATCCAACAGTTCTTTCAATTGAGTCTTCAATTCAGCTAACTCTTTTGGGGGCATCCTATAAGCTCTTCGGGATACTGGTGCAGTACCCGGCTTCAACTCAATCACAAATTCGACATCTCTTTCCGGTGGTAGCCCAGGCAAATCATCAGGGAACACATCTGGAAACTCACAGACTACCGGTATATCTTGAAGTGCTGGCACTGAGGTTGCATTGGCGGTCGTAACCGTTCTCTTGGGAATCGGAAATTGGATAAGGAGTGGGGACTGGTTATCGGGTAGCAACAGCTTAACATTTCTATTTAGGGTATCTATCACAGCGCCATACTGGCGTAACCAGTTCATTCCGAGGATCACATCTATATTTTGATCCTTCAATACTATCAGATCCGTGGGATATAAATACCCACCAAGAGATATAGGAATCTGAGAGACTACTTCCCGCGTACACATACGCCCTCCCGGTGATTGCACCATAAACTCATCTTTAATTTCTTTTATGGAAATCTCATGCTTGGTAACAAAGGTGCGGTTGATAAATGTATGAGATGCACCAGAATCAAATAATGTAAGTGCGGGGTGACTGGCAACAGGGAACATACCCATCAACACAGGTTCTCCTTCAAGAACGTTCCCCGACTGGACTTGATAGACGCGCCCAGTCTTCTTCCCGGTATTAACCTTCGGGACACGCCGTGGAACACCCCTGCCTTGACTCTGGGGCTGTTGACTGCCAGACCCTTGCTGAAATTGGGAAGCATTCCTTTTGGGATATGGACAGGTTTCGATACGATGCCCGACTTGATCACAATTGAAACACGGGCCGAAACCGGTAGAAGTATTTTGTGGAGCTGGTGGAGTTGGGTTTCGAACACCCTGGGTGTTCGGCTGCTGGGGATAGGTTGCGGCAGCAGGGCGAGGGTACACCTGTTGCCTCGGAGCTTGTTGCTGCGGTGGTGGGTAGCGATAGGGTTGAGGATTTTGCGGCTGTTGTGGATAGCGAAATGGTGGGCGATAGTGCTGGGTGGGATGATAGATAACTTTCTCGGCGTTTCGGATTCCGCCCAGATTGTCGAGAGAAAGCACGTCGCTCCTCACTCTTTTGCTCCGACGGGGATTTCTCATAGGCAATGGCTATATCCACGCCTCGTAGAAAGTGGCATTGGGGTTTGAAGTAAGGTGAGTTTTGACATCTCCCTTTAAACCCCTGAGGAAGCACTTCTTCTTCTTCTTTATATCAGTATCCACATGTTCTGGTGCATACTGCGAGAGGTGGCTAAAGGAGTTCACGTCTTGCACCACCGATTGTCCACCTTGTTTCGGGGCTAAAAAACTCTTCTAACTTAGCTTGCATTACTCCGTCGGGTATAAAATGCCGACGGAATGCATCTTTGAACACGGTCCGGTGATTGGTCGGTCGGCCGGGCTGCCGTGCAAGGAAATTCGCCCACCATGCGGGATCAGGGGCCTCTCACCTGGCTTTGGGCGGCAAACTTGGGTTTCATCAAGTCCGGACAACCTTCCAAAGAGATCAAACTTCAGATCTATAATGCGAAGCCAATCATTAGCTTCTAGGGGCTCCTCACCACAGTGAACACCGGCGGACGAGTATCGGTGAAGTCCGCATATGTGATTTCGTCGTGATTACGACGACCCTGATTTTCACGTGGTGCATTATGATTCTGCTGACTTATCTCCCGTAGCATACGGGCATTCTCAGTGGTGGCGTGGACTAAAGCTGCCACAGCTTCAGCCAAAGACGGTGGTGCTTGTGGTGCCTGAGGGACCTCACCCCTCTCTTGTGAATAACCAGACATCTGTTATAAACAAGATCGAATTTATTCACAAGCAGGATTTATTAAAATTGAAAGCAACAGTACAAGCCAGTCATACAAAGGTTCACTTATTTATTTTACAAGTCCGCCCATATGCCGGACACCCCAGGTTGACTATTTAACATATATTACATTTCTCTCTCTCTCTCAGGGAGCTCAGATGTCAGATCCCTCATCTGGGTCAGACGCATTGCCTGCCACGGACTCAGCTACCTCGGACTCCTCGGTCGGTGCTGAGTACGCCTCTGGTGACTCCACGGCACCTAAGTCATCTGCAGCGACCTGCTGCTGGTATAAAGGATCATGTAGATTATACTGGTGATGGATCTCCTCATGCAGAGCAGCTGTATACGCTTCGAGGTTCGCCACCTGGATCTGCAGCTCCTCAATGTAGTCATATCCATCATTCCTCTGATGCATCGCGCCGTCCAGCTCATGCTGAAGACGAGCGATAGTTTGCTGGAGCTTGGTGATGACTCGAAGATCCGATTGCTCCTGGCCTCACCGACCCTCTAGCTCGGACTTCACTTCATCCCTTTCGGCAATTGCTATGCTACGCTCCTTGGTGGCGATAGCTAGCTCAGCAGACAACTCAGCTATCTTTTGCTTCTTGGTTTTCTTCTTCTCAAGATTCGGCTCGCTTGGGCCGGCTTCAGCATCGTTGCGACGTGGTGCCATCTGGTGACGTGGCACACCCCTAGGACCGGTCTTCTTGCGAGGAGTCTGCTTGGTACGGGCCATCCTCAGAGAAAGCAAAGATAGAATCTATAAGATTGAGAACCTTAAAGTCAGCAAGAATAGGATTGATTTTACTTAGCCCAATCACTTTGTTTCGGGAATTAAGTTTTTAAACATATGAATTAAATATGATGCATGATCGGACCTACGGATCGAGTAAAATCTTTTAAACTTAACATAAGCATACTTTTAGCAATATAGGGCAAAAGAGAAAATACATGATACTCCGCTTAAGACTTTTATAAATAGCACCTATGGGGGCTACTAGAAAGAATTAAGACGGAGCGGAAGCAATTTGAACTAAAACCCTATTTTAATATTTAGATCCAAAACATTTTGAAGTTTTTGAAAAGTAATACTGTAAGTATCTTTGTAAGTACCGCTCTGATACCCTCTGTGGCAGAACCTTCTAAATTATATGGCCCACAAGCACTGACCTTGTCCCTAAGACCTCAGTCAACCATGCTTATACACCATATAACCTAGAATGTTCCGTCGGGTGGATCCCCGATAAACCACAATCACTCCAGGATCGATACTTACGGATACATCACAAGATATTACAACAGTTTTCATACAAAATACCGTAGTAGCGGAAGACTTACAATAACTTAATTTACAAACATTTTGTAACACTTATACAAACCAGTGTTATTATTACAAACCAACGGAAGCATCATTATATAACTTTATTACATATCACACAACCAAAGTGCCCCCGCCTGCAGGCCACTCAATTCACTCCTCATCGGTTACTTCTTCGACAACCGTCATGCAACAAGGGCCGTAACACTCTTGTCCATGCGGTTCACCTCGCAATGGGGTTGAACAAACCCCGAGTACAAAAGTACTCCGCAAGACTTACCCGACCAAAAAGTGGGGAGAAGACTCGGGGATGCTTTGGCTAATAGGAATCAAGGTGAGGCTTTAGCAAGAGTCAAAAGACACCCTTTTTGCGAAAAGAGACTAAGCCAATCCTTACTTTAACAATCACTTACCAAACATATGCCGGGTTCAAAACTCTCATACTCGGACTTTCATTATTACTACGATGCCGGGACTCGGATCACGGCTCCCATATCGTGGAGCACACGACGATTCGAATCGCTTTATATACCCAGCTGGGGCTTCCTAGCCACACGATGTATGCAGGACCGAACATCTTACATACATCAACTCAACGCTTAGATTTCTCCATACTAGAACGGGTGTACAGTACACCACCTCACTACGGCCGCTCGGTCACTTCGGCGGTGCGCATCGTAGGATGGGTACACGCTACTGTCCGTTCTAGTAACGAATAGTCCAAGTGGAGCTTACCGCCATTAGCATGCGACTAGTACTATCCAATAACCTCATGATCCCAGCGCCAAACAACGGACGGTCCTTAACCGACACAAGTGGACGACACTACACCAGGGCAATAGCCCCTCCTGATGCAAGTCACTCCACCGACGTCTCGAGTTACTCATCATCATGTTCTTGTTGTATACCATTGACCCCGTCGGAACAAGGATAAACAACAAGCAACATCAGGTTTTCGTAAATTCCCCTTCAGGGAGTATTGTTATCACCTTTCGAAAACAATTTATCAAAACCTACACTAGTAGCAAGGCTAAGCGCAACTAAGCATTTCGAAATCAAAACAGGTGTACAGAGTAAAGTAACAAGGTACGGTAAATGCATCAAAGTAGGATAGCACACAACTCCTACACCTAATGCATTATATCATCACATAAAATCATAAAAGCTTTTCGAAATACAAGGACGGGTTTGGATGCATCCGGGGCTTGCCTTGGGGCTCGATGAAGTGAGGATCGACTACCCAATCACCAAGATCAGATCCAACCTCCTCACGACGATCACTTTCTTCAAGAACGGGAGTTGGATCAACCCCTTCCTCAGAACCGACAGCTACACGACAATAATGCATGATTACAATGCAATAAACGAAAGAGCATGCGATAATGATGCAACGATTATTAGTCGATCTTGAGTACAACTTTCCTTCACGGCAACCTTGCACTAAGAAGGTATAACTAGCGTCGACGACGACGGACTAGCGATACGCAATCAACATGAAATGCCGGAGGTCATTAGGGTTAATGACCTAGGGTCATCACTCAATCCCAAAATCAAGCAACCCTAAAGGTGATTAGAGGTGATTACTAATTTATTGACCATTTTCACAGTTGTTGAAAGCCACTAATTAACTTGTTAATTGGAGATTAACTAAACCCTAACTAATCAAAGAATTAATTAATTAAACATTAATTAATTAAGGTATTAATTAAGCATAATACAAAAATTAGTCAAAACAGGATCAAACTTCATAATTAAGATCATCATCATCTAATTAGCACACAAAACAAATTTCATGATTTTTGGACTTATATTTTAATTATTAAAAATCATGGAAGTTGTATTTATTAATTTAAAGGAGCAATTTTCATTGCAACTAACAGTTACTGAAAAACAAAGTTAGTATTTTTTATTGATAAAGCATATCACAAGGAGCACATACATATTTTTGTTGCATTTTTATTTACCCAAACAAAATTATCACAAAAAAGATGAAAACTGCACTTAGAAAATTAAAAAGGAAAAAAGAAAAACATTTTTGTCACACGCGTGGGCTTACTTGTGGCGGCCCATCGGCCTTCACAGGCGGCACGCCCGCCCGCCGCCGCCCGCCCGCTCTCTCCCCCCCTCTGGCCGACAGGCGGGCCCCGCTGTCGGCCCCCTTCTTCTTCCTCCTCCCGCCCCTCCTTTTCCTCCGGCGAAGTCTTGCGGCCGGCACGGCCGGGCATAGTTCTTCGCCGGCGATGCTCCTCCGGCAAAACCGATCGCACCGACGACTTCCTCACGTAACACCGCACCCCACGACCTGCTACTTGGCCCCGTTTGATTGCCGGAGCACACACACCGAGGACGCCGGGCGGCCTCCCTTGCGGCCCCCGACGACCGAGCTTCCCGGGCCCCTCCGTTGAAACCAAACATACCAGCGTGCTCAGCGCACCGTGGCGGACTCGACGCGACGCGAATACAACTCAGAGCTGGGCTGGAGAAAGATGAACGGCGATGGCTTACCACGGCGGCGGGTCGCCGGAGCAGAAGAAGAAGAAGGTGACGCAAACGCAAACCCGACCACTAGAGCTGCGGTTGATGGCCCGTTGGATGCGCAAAAAGCTAGCGGAGCTGCCGGGCGAAGTGGAGGCGACGGCGATGAACTGAGGTGCACGAATTTTGCAAGGGAGCGGCGGCGGCCGACGGTGAGAAGAAGGAAGAAAAGTCGACGATGGCGGCTGCTGTGGTATTTATAGGGCAGGAGAGGAGGTCATGGAGGTAGCTGGCACCTTCACGACGCTTTCTAGCTGGTTGGCGATGCGTGAAAGGCGGGAAACGGCGAGAAATGCCACGGCGGCCGTCGGCCGGCCGGCCGGCATGGGCAGCCGGGCGCGGCCGGGCGCCCCAATAGAAACTACCGTAGCGGGGGACACCTTTTCTTCCCATTTTCGAAATTACTTTTAAAATTTGTACTGTACACAAAAATATCCCAAAATACCGTTTGCTCCAAATTTTGTGCTTTACAACTTTCATTAAAGGAGTTTGGTCAGATTCAAACTGGTTTTTGAATTTGAACTTCAAATTTGAAAAGAGGGTAAAACCCTACACGTGGGGGAATTCAAAATTACTTTTAAATTTTGAATAAAAGATGAAAATCTCCAAAAATAAAAGTTGTTCCATTTCTCAAGGTCTACAACTTTCATTTAGGAAGTTTTTCATGAAACCCAATAATTTTTGAATTGTAGTTTAAAACTTAAAAGGGGGCAATTTGAAATTCAAATTACTTTTGAAATTACTCCAAATTTTATTCAAAAACTTGAAAAACTTTGTATACCAAAGTTGTAGAGCTCAAAGAGATGCACAAACTGTATTTTGGAATTTTTCCCAAATTTTGAATCTTTTGAGATGAAATTATGAAGGGGGTAAAAACATACTGAAAATATCCCTTTTTGAAATAAATTTCAAATGAAATCTTGGGCAAATAAATAGTGATGCTGTGACACTTTTCAAACCCAACCAATAGCATATTTTCAAAGTACAAAGTTCATACTTTCAAAAGGTGCCATTGGTTGGCAACTTTTATTTATAAAATTAATCATGGTTAGCTCACCAAATTTGAAAGTGATATTCCAATTCCAACACTTAGCCTCGCAAGCTAGGATTTGGGAATTGAATGCCAATTTCAAACTTGGTTCTCTCTTGCACCTCATTTGATTTAGAAAACTTGTTTAAGGTGAAAGTCAGGGGTTAGCCAAGCACTTGCAAACATCACGGTTGATTTTAATTGATTGGTTTTATTTAAGAAATCAACATGTGAGCGAGGATTCAAATTATAAACATAAGCACATGTAACACAAAGGAGCTCAAACAACACCCTAGAATCGTAAACTCATTTTAATTGTTTGAATTAGGGTTTTCTAATCATGAATGCTCATGCAATGATGATGATGACATGGCAGGTTTTGCTTAACGTAACACCGGGTGTTACGGTCGGCCCTTCCCCCACCTTCCACGAGGTTCGGGACGACCTTGCCTTGGAGGAGCTCACTCGGGGCGGTCCGCTGGGCCCGCCTCGTCGCCGGGGTCCTCGACCTCCTCGTCGCTCTTGCTGCCCTACCACCGCCCGCGCCCGACTCCTCCACCACCGTCGTCCCTTCTAGGTCCTCCTCCTCCCGGGCCGGCCGGGGTGGGGGGGGCCGTGGTGGTCGTCGTCGCGGGGGGTCGGGGGGGGGGTCGTGGGGGGGCGGTCGTGGGGCCAATCAGACTTCACCGGCTACACCGCCACCACGAGACGCTCCCCGGCCATCCTTCCACAACCCATGGTCGGGGCGCATCTCCATGTGGCCCTTCCAGGCTCCCGTGGCGTGCCTCGCCCGCCCGGCCGCCATGCTCACCGGGTGCTTGCTCCCGGGTTCCACCCCACGCTCTCCGGCACCTCGCCCGTGCCTCCCGGTTGGAGCCAGGCGGACTGGCACACTCCTTCAAAGACTATGGGTCGACACCTCCCCGTCGGCCCGCAGTGGATCGCGGACTTCGGGGGCCACGTACCACACCACTCCCAACTCTGGTATACTCTCGTCCATTTACCCTCCTTCGTCCTCTTACCCTTCGTCCATCATGGTCGCAAATGGTTCATGTCTTCCTGTCACTTCTGTGGGTGCCACCGGCACTCATGGTTCCTTTCGTCTTCCTGATGTTCTTGTTGCACCTTCGATGGTTCACAATCTTCTTTCTATTCGTCGATTTACAGCTGACAATTCTTGTTCTGTGGAGTTTGACTCTTCTGGTCTTACTGTGAAGGATTTGGCTACCCGGCGTCCTCTGCTCCGATGTGATAGCACGGGCCCTCTTTACACTCTTCGCTTCCCGGAGTCTGCCTCGCCTTCCTCACCATCTGTTTTGTCCGCTGCCTTCGCCGTCACTTCTTCTTCCACTACTTGGCACCGGCGTCTCGGCCATCCTGGACGTGATGCCTTGATACAGCTTAGTCGTAGTTCAGACATTCGATGTTCTCGAGCTCACGATGAGCATTTGTGTCATTGCGTGCCAACTGGGCCGTCATGTTCGTCTTCCTTTTCATAGTTCTTCTTCTCATGCGGCCTGCATTTTTGATCTTGTACATTGCGACCTATGGACATCTCCCATTATCGGCATTTACGGTTATAAGTACTATCTTGTTATTGTTGATGATTTCTCTCATTATTCGTGGACTTTTCCTCTGCGTGCCAAGTCGGATGCTTTTCCCCCGCTATTCTCCACTTTTTTCGCTTGGGTCTCCACGCGATTCGGCCTCACCATTAAGGCCGTCCGGTGTGACAATGGCCGTGAGTTTGATAACTCCACCTCTCGTGCTTTCTTCCTCTCTCACGGGGTCCGATTTAAGCGCATGTCTTGCCCTTATACTTCCTCTCGAACGGCAAGGGCCGAGCGCATGATTCGCACCACCAATGACATCATGCGCACTCTTACGCCTCAGCGTCACTTCCTGCTCGCTTACGGGCCGAGGGGCTTACACACCGCCACCTATCTCCTAAACCGTCTTCCTTCCGCCGCTTGCCCCGCACCCACCCCACACCACGCTCTCTTTTGGTACCCCTCCTCGGTGCGATCACCTTCGAGTCTTGGGTGTGCGTGTTACCCTAACACCACGCCCACCGCTCCACAAAGTTGGCTCCCGGTCGACTCTACGTGTCTTTCTCGGGTATTCCCCCCGATCACAAGGGGTACCGATGTTTTGACCTTACCTCTCGTCGGGTCCTCATCTCTCGCCATGTGGTGTTTGATGAGTTTGTCTTCCCCTACTCCACCACCACCACGCCCACCTCCACTCCCGAGTCGACCACCCCTTGTTGTTTCCCCCGCGCCGGTGGGTCGAGCCACCTTTCTGTTGTATCCTGCGGGTACCACTACACCGTGCTCTTCGACGGGGACCGTGCCGGCTCGCCACCTACCGGTGACTCCTCTAGCCACTGCTCCCTGGCGGGCATCGAGGGTTCACCTTCCCGGCCGGCCCCGTCCACACACTGGCGTGGTCCCCGGGCCGCCGCCTCCACCCCCACCGGCGCGCTCGCCCGGCCGGCGCTCGTTTACCAGCCGTGCACGGCCCACCGCCGCCCGCCGCCACCGTCTTCGGGGACAGCCCACATCCCTTGCGGCGCGCTTCGCCCGGCCCGTGCTCGTCTACCCGGCGTCGGGCACGGACCGAGCCACCGCCGCCGCCGCCGCCCGTCACCACCGATGACCCCTTCTTCGCGGGGTCCCGACACCGCCGGCGGCCTCTTCCCCGCCCGGCAACACCGACTCCGCCGCCCGCGGCTTCCACCGTGGCAGAACCTTCCCCCTAATTATATGGCCCACAAGCACGACATTGTCCCTAAGACCTCTCATCGGCCGTACTTGTGTACCACATAACTTGAAAAGTTCGTCGGGTGAAACCCCGATGACACCACGACCCTCCGGGATCGACTTCTTACAAGATATTGTAGTATTACAATTATTTTTATTCAAATACAACAGAGTAGCGGAAGATTTACAAAAGAAGAGTATAACGGATGATCGAGTTTGATTAAACAACACTTAACCGAAGTTTGCGGGACGCGAGAAAAGAACTTTGCAAACGGAAGATATTCGATCATGCCAAGCCCACCGGTATGACCGGGTTAGCTTCACTAGTCAACACCGCAATGGGGGTCAAACAAACCCCGAGTACAAAAGTACTCCGCAAGACTTACCCGACGAAAAAAGAGGGGAGAAGACTCGGGAATGCCGGGTTGATAGGAATCAAGGTAAGGCTTTAGCAAGAATCAAAGACACCTTTGCGTAAAAAAGCGACTAAGCCAATCCTTACTTTACTACATCAATCACTTATCAACCATGTATCGGATTCAAAACTTTCCATCATCAACTTTCATTATTACTACGATGTTGGGTGCGAGGATCACGGCTCCCATATCGTGGAGCACACGACGATTCGAATCGCTTATATACCCAAATGGGGCTTCCTAGCCACACGATGTATGCGGACCGAACATCTCACATACATCAACTCACGCTTGCATTTCTCCGCACTGAGCGGGTCCTAGCCACGAGAGTACAAGATCCCACCTTCCTACGCCGTCGTCACAACCGGCCGACGGGTATACCCGTAGTGTGGGTACACGCTACTTCCGTCCCCGGTGTCCGTTCTCGCATGGATCATACAAGGGAGCTTACCGCCATTAGCATGCGACTAGTACTATCCAATAACCTCATGATCCAAGAGCCAAGACAACGAACGGTGCTTAACCGACTCACAAGTGGGCGACACTACACCGGGGCACTAGCCCCTCCCCGGTGCAAGTCACTCCACCCGGTCTCAATTTAATCATCATCATGCTCTTGTTGCGTACCCTTGACCCGATCAAAGTGAAGGGATACCAACAAGTAACATCAGGTTTTCGTAATTGCCCTCAAGGGGGAACTTTTGTTATCACACTTCGAAAACATTTTATTTATAAAGCCTATGCTATCAGCAGAGCGAAGCGTATACTAAACATTTTATAAATCAAAACAGGTATCCAGGATATATATCAAGGTATGGTAAATGCACCAAAGTAGGATCTCACACAACTCCTACACCTAATGCATCACAGCATCAACATACGATATAAAAGATTTTCGGAATACAAGGAAGGGTCTGAATGCATCCGGGGCTTGCCTTGGGGCTCGACGAAGTTAGGTGCAGTGATGACACTGTTGAGATCAGGACCAACCTCTTCACGCCGAACACCTTCTTCAGACGGCACGGCTACACGATTGAGATGCATGATTACGATGTAGTAAATAAAAGAGCATGCGATAATGATGCAACGATTGTTAACCTATCTTGAGTACAACTTTCCTTCACGGTATAGTTGCACTAAGAAGGTATAACTAGCGTCGACGACGACGGACTAGCGATACGCAATCAACATAAAATGCCGAAGGTCATTAGGGTTAATGACCTAGGGTCATCACTCAATCCCAAAATCAAGCAACGCTAATAGTGATTAAGAGTGATTACTAATTTATTGATCATTTTTACAGTCGTTGAAAGCCACTAATTAACTTGCTAATTGGAGATTAATTAAACCCTAATCAACCACATGATTAATTAATTAAACATTAATTAAACAAGGTATTAATTAAGCATAATACAAAACTTAGTCAAAACTTAACCAAACTTCATAATTAAGATCATTATCATCTAATTAGCACACAAAACAAATTTCATAATTTTTGGACTTATATTTTAATTATTAAAAATCATGGAAGTTGCCTTTATTAATTTAAAGAGCTATTTATTGCACAATTAACTTTTATTAGAAAAACAAAGTTAGTATTTTTCCTACAAAGAGCATTCTTCAGAGATCACACACATATTTTTATTTTATTTTTAACTGCCCAATTAAAATTATTATGAAAAAGACAAAACTCAGCATTTAGAAATCAAAAAAGAAAAGGAAAAAAACATTTTCCCTTTTCTTTGGCTTCACTATACAGCCCGAGCCGGCCCAAAAGCGCTGCTGCGCGGCCTGCCGGCCGAGCCCACGCCAGCAAGCGCTTCTTCTTCTCCTTTCTCTCGCCGACGAGGGGCCCACCTGTCGCCTCGCCTCCTTTCTTTTCTCCCTACCGGTCAGAGACGGCGGCGCCGGCGTTTGCTCTCGCCGGCGGGGGATCCCTCCGACGGCCAAACGCAAAAAACGGACTCCTCTCACCCTCCCGATCATGACGAGGTACGACATGGTTACCCTACACCACCGAGCACCCACACCCATGGTCATGGCGGCTCGGCGGCGCTGGGCGTCGGCGGCGGCGGGCGAGAATGCCACTACCGATCCCCGATTGAACCAGACGAGAGGCTAGGGAGGTTGAGCGAAGCTCACCGAGGCGTGGTGACACGCTTGGTTGAAGTGGAGGAGCTACGGTGGTAGCCGGCCGGGGTGAAGCAACTCGCCTACGGCGGGCGCTCCGCCCGGCGAAGCGGCCGCTTTCCGCCGTCCCGTGTAGTAGGGTCGAACAGCGGGTCGATGATGACCAGGGTAGCGAGGCAACGCCAAGACGCTTAGTCGGTTGGGTTGGAGGAGCCCTAGAAGTAGCCGGTCGCGAAGAGGCGGAGCTTGGGCGACGCTCACCGGAGCCGAGAAGGAAAAGACGAGCTCGCTCGGCCCCCGGCGATGTCAAGAGCCCCGAATTGGTTTGGTGGGTGCGCAACAAGGTGGAGAAGCCATGGACAAGAACAATTGGACCGAGACGTGGTGACGGCCGTGAATTTCACGGGCGAAAGCGTAAAGATGGACGGGCGACGGTGAAGGAGAAGAAGAAGAGAAATTGGCGGCCTAAGTGATGGCTTTTATAGAACATGGACGAAGTGGGGAGGTGGCGAGGAGTTTCGCGACCCCGCCCAGTGTGGTTGGCCGCGTGCTCATGCGCCGGGATTGCCGGAGAGGAGGCCACGGCGGCGGTCGGCGGCATGGGCGTAAGAGAAGAGCAAGTTCCCCCCCGGATTACTTGTAGCGGTGCCAAGACATCATTTCTCTTTTCAAATTACTCCCAAAATTTGAACTGAACTCAAAAATCTCCAAAAATACAGATTGCTCAGAAATTTATGCTCTACAACTTTTATTAAAGAAGTTTTGCCAGAATCCAAATAATTTTTGAATTGCATTTCAAATTTGAAAATGAGCTCAAATTTCAATTTTTGGAATTTCAAAATTACTTTCAAATTTTGAATAAAAGATGAAAATCTCCAAAAATAAAAGTTGTTCTATTTTTCAAGATCTACAACTTTCATGTAGAAAGTTTTTCATGAAAATGAATAATTTTTGAAATTGAGTTTAAAATGCAAAAGGGGACTATTCCCAATTTGGAGAACTTTTAAAATTAGTTCAAAATTTATTTAAAAACTTGAAAAACTTTATATACCAAGGTTGTAGAGCTCAAAGAGATGCACAAACTGTGTTTTTGGAGTTTTCCCAAATTTTGAATATTTTGAGATGAAATTTAGAAAAGGGATAAAAGGCTTTTGAATTTAAGCTTTTGAAGAAGAATTTCAAATTAGAATTTTGGGCAATTAATTAATGATGTTGTGGTACTTTTCAAACCCAACCAATAGTACACTTTCAAAGTACAAACTTCATACTTTGAAATGGTACCATTGGTTAGCAACTTTTATTTAGAAAATCAATTATGGTTAGCTCACCAAAATTGAAAGTGAAATTCAAATTCCAACACTTAGCCATCAAGCTAGGGTTTGAGATTTTGAATTCCAAATTTAAATTTGATTCTTCCTTGCACCTCATTTGACTTGTAAAACATGTTTGATGTGTGAGTCAGGGTTAACCAAGCACTTGTACACACCAAGGTTCATTTTAGTTAATCACTTTTATAAACAAAAGTAAAATTGTAGGTGAAGTTTAATGACCTACACATACACATACGATATGAAAGAGCGCAAACAAAACCCTAGAATTGTAAACTCATTTTAGGCATTTAAATTAGGGTTCTCTAATCATGGATGCTTATGCAATACTTATGATGACATGTGGCATGTTTAGGTTAACGTAACACCGGGGTGTTACATTATATCCCATTTTAACAGAATCTCGTCCCCGAGATTCAAGGGTTTAAGGTTAAGTAATGGAAAAGGAAATGTATCAAGTATATGGACTTGTAAGAAATTCATAAAACAATAGGGTTTGGGTTGGCCTATTAAAATCAAGAGATAGCTATTGGTGGTGAGAGTATCTACAGGAAACTACGTATATAGGGATTAGAGAAAAGAATACAACAATAGTGGGTTACCCCTCAGATCGGGAACACCGACTATGCTAGTAGTGCCCTCTAGGAAATCCTAGTTTCCGCACACGAGTAGCATAGTCACGGGTCGAGATACCAAAGATAACGCACTATTGCAAAGTATCTCCAATATAAGGCATATTGAAGTGACAAGGTCAATAAAGTATCATGTGTCAAGATTAAAGAGGTCAAGGTGACACATTAGAAAAAGACCCAAAAAGGGTAGGGTTTGAGTAATGGAAAAGGAAACGTGTCAAGCACATTAAGTTTCAAAAAGCCTCACAGGGCAAGAAAGTTGGTTTTACGGGGTACGATCAAGATTAATATATGGTTGCAAGGCTAGAGGTAAATAAATTTCGGATACGCAAGAACAAGTTTAGTATATACAAGGAGTTGGGATTTCAAGAATGATCCCAAGGGAGCACCTTAATGGCGGAATATGATGAAGGATAATCATTGATCTCAATACAAACGAAGCGCCCAAAAGAACTCATGTGGTGCGCAGCACACAGAGACCCTGTGTTTCGACGCTTTATCGAGATCGTGGATCATGGTACCATCGCAAAGCACCATTTCGGTAACTCCCGCATGAAATATGTCGAAATGACGAGGTCAAGGAAAATTAGCGTGTGTCATTATTAGAAAGACCAAGATAAGACACATGCATAGACGAGGAAATCAAAGTTATCTTCAGGTATTTGCTAAGCAAAAGTCCCTTAGCAAATCGAGATATAGGACGAGATCAGTGGGATCTGAATAGCTATGCAATCAATAGCTATTGTTGGATTAAAGAAGGACATGTTACCTTTATCTTATATGATATGTATGATGCATGCTCGTCCTATACGTCTTCACGACGTTAGTCAGCACACCGCTCACAACTCACTATAGGGCAATACTTTACACATTAGTCTTGCGAATGAGACAGATATCTTAAGGCTCTCGGCAAGGCATTGTTGATGAAGTTGCCTCCTCATTGGATTTCCTCGAGAAGACTCGGAGACTCCTCAAAGTTGTTGTTCAGGGTTTTCTGAAAAGTCTTCTCGACGGCTTGCAGCAACTTTAGAAAGATCGTAAGGCAAGTTTTACTTTGTTTTGTCAAAAACTTTTAATTGTAAATTTATTTTGAAGTTTTTGCAAAGTAATACTACAAGTATCTTTGTAAGAATCGCTCTCGATACCATTCTCCGTGGCGTAACCTTCTAAATTATATGGCCCACAAGCACCTGACATTGTCCCTAAGACCTCTGTCAGCCGCATACTTGTGTACCACATAACTTGAAAAGTTCTATCGGGTGAAACCCCGATGACACCACGACCCTCCGGATCGACTTCTTACAAGATATTGTAGTATTACAATTATTTTTATTCAAATACAAATGTAGTAGGAAGATTTACAAAAAGAAGAGTATAACAGATGATCGAGTTTGATTAAACAACACTTAACCGAGTTTGCGGACGCGAGAAAAGAACTTTGCAAACGGAAGATATTCGATCATGCCAAGCCCACCGGTATGACCGGGTTAGCTTCACTAGTCAACACCGCATGGGGGTCAAACAAACCCCGAGTACAAAAGTACTCCGCAAGACTTACCCGACGAAAAAAGAGGGGAGAAGACTCGAGAATGCCGGTTGATAGGAATCAAGGTAAGGCTTTAGCAAGAATCAAAGACACCTTTGCGTAAAAAGCGACTAAGCCAATCCTTACTTTACTACATCAATCACTTATCAACCATGTATCGGATTCAAAACTTTCCATCATCAACTTTCATTATTACTACGATGCTGGTGCGAGGATCACGGCTCCCATATCGTGGAGCACACGACGATTCGAATCGCTTATATACCCAGCTGGGGCTTCCTAGCCACACGATGTATGCAGGACCGAACATCTCACATACATCAACTCACGCTTGCATTTCTCCAGACCAGAACGGGTCCTAGCCACGAGAGTACAGTATCCCACCTTCCTACGCCGTCAGTCACAACCGTCGACGGGTATACCCGTAGTGTGGGTACACGCTACTTCCCGTCCCGGTGTCCGTTCTCGCATGGATCATACAAGGGAGCTTACCGCCATTAGCATGCGACTAGTACTATCCAATAACCTCATGATCCAAGGGCCAAGACAACGAACGGTGCTTAACCGACTCACAAGTGGACGACACTACACCAGGGCACTAGCCCCTCCTGGTGCAAGTCACTCCACCCGGTCTCAATTTAATCATCATCATGCTCTTGTTGCGTACCCTTGACCCGATCAAAGTGAAGGGATACCAACAAGTAACATCAGGTTTTCGTAATTGCCCTCAAGGGGGAACTTTTGTTATCACACTTCGAAAACATTTTATTTATAAAGCCTATGCTATCAGCAGAGCGAAGCGTATACTAAACATTTTATAAATCAAAACAGGTATCCAGGATATATATCAAGGTATGGTAAATGCACCAAAGTAGGATCTCACACAACTCCTACACCTAATGCATCACAAAGATCAACATACGATATAAAAAGATTTTCGAATACAAGGAAGGGTCCGAATGCATCCGGGGCTTGCCTTGGGGCTCGACGAAGTTAGGTGCAAAGTGATGACACTTTGTTGAGATCGGGACCAACCTCTTCACGCCGAACACCTTCTTCTTCGGCGGCGACACGGCTACACGATTGAGATGCATGATTACGATGTAGTAAATAAAAAGAGCATGCGATAATGATGCAACGATTGTTAACCTATCTTGAGTACAACTTTCCTTCACGGTATAGTTGCACTAAGAAGGTATAACTAGCGTCGACGACGACGGACTAGCGATACGCAATCAACATAAAATGCCAAGGTCATTAGGGTTAATGACCTAGGGTCATCACTCAATCCCAAAATCAAGCAACGCTAATAGTGATTAAGAGTGATTACTAATTTATTGATCATTTTTACAGTCGTTGAAAGCCACTAATTAACTTGCTAATTGGAGATTAATTAAACCCTAATCAACCACATGATTAATTAATTAAACATTAATTAAACAAGGTATTAATTAAGCATAATACAAAACTTAGTCAAAACTTAACCAAACTTCATAATTAAGATCATTATCATCTAATTAGCACACAAAACAAATTTCATAATTTTTGGACTTATATTTTAATTATTAAAAATCATGGAAGTTGCCTTTATTAATTTAAAGAGCTATTTATTGCACAATTAACTTTTATTAGAAAAACAAAGTTAGTATTTTTCCTACAAAGAGCATTCTTCAGAGATCACACACATATTTTTATTTTATTTTTAACTGCCCAATTAAAATTATTATGAAAAAGACAAAACTCAGCATTTAGAAATCAAAAAAGAAAAGGAAAAAAAACATTTTCCCTTTTACTGGGCTTCACTATACAGCCCGAGCCGGCCCAAAAGCGCTGCGCGCGGCCTGCTCCGGCCGAGCCCACGCGCGCGCCGCGCTGCCTTTCTCTCCTTTCTCTCGCTGACAGGGCAGGCCCACCTGTCGGCCTCGCCTCCCTTTCTTTTCTCCCGGCCGAACAGAGACGGCGGCGCTGCCGGCGTTTGCTCTCGCCGGCGGGGATCCCTCCGACGAAGCCAAACGCAAAAACGGACTCCTCTCACCCTCCCGATCATGACGAGGTACGACATGGTTACCCTACACCACCGGAGCACCCACACCCATGGTCATGGCGGCTCGGCGGCGCGGCGTGCGGCGGCGCACGGCGGAGAATGCCACTACCGATCCTGATTGAACCAGACGAGAGGCTAGGGAGGTTGAGCGAGCTCACCGAGGCGTGGTGACACGCTTGGTTGAAGTGGAGGAGCTACGGTGGTAGCTGGCCGGGGTGAAGCAACTCGGCGGCGGCGCTCCGTGGCGGCGAGCGGCCGTTTCCGCTCGTCCCGTGTAGTAGGGGTCGAACAGGCGGGTCGATGATGACCAGGGTAGCGAGGCAACGCCAAGACGCTAGTCGGTTGGGTTGGAGGAGCCCTAGAAGTAGCCGGTCGCGAAGAGGCGGAGCTTGGCGACGCTCTGCCGGAGCTGGAGAAGGAAAAGACGAGCTCGTCGGCTCCGGCGATGTCAAGAGCCCCGAATTGGTTTGGTGGGTGCGCAACAAGGTGGAGAAGCCATGGACAAGAACAATTGGACCGAGACGTGGTGACGGCCGTGAATTTCACGGCGAGCAGAAAGATGGACGGCGACGGTGAAGGAGAAGAAGAAGAGAAATTGGCGGCCGGTGATGGCTTTTATAGAACATGGACGAAGTGGGGAGGTGGCGAGGAGTTTCGCGACCCTGCCCAGGTGGTTGGCCGCATGCTCATGCGCCGGGATTGCCGGAGAGGAGGCCACGGCGGCGGTCGGCGGCATGGGCAGAAGAGAAGAGCAAGTTCCCCCCGGATTATCAGTAGCGGTGCCAAAGACATCATTTCTCTTTTCAAATTACTCCCAAAATTTGAACTGAACTCAAAAATCTCCAAAAATACAGATTGCTCAGAAATTTATGCTCTACAACTTTTATTAAAGAAGTTTTGCCAGAATCCAAATAATTTTTGAATTGCATTTCAAATTTGAAAATGAGCTCAAATTTCAATTTTTGGAATTTCAAAATTACTTTCAAATTTTGAATAAAAGATGAAAATCTCTAAAAATAAAAGTTGTTCTATTTTTTCAAGATCTACAACTTTCATGTAGAAAGTTTTTCATGAAAATGAATAATTTTTGAAATTGAGTTTAAAATGCAAAAGGGGACTATTCCCAATTTGGAGAACTTTTGAAATTAGTTCAAAATTTATTTAAAAACTTGAAAAACTTTATATACCAAGGTTCTCAAAGAGATGCACAAACTGTGTTTTTGGAGTTTTCCCAAATTTTGAATATTTTGAGATGAAATTTAGAAAAGGGATAAAAGGCTTTTGAATTTAAGCTTTTGAAGAAGAATTTCAAATTGGAATTTTGGGCAATTAATTAATGATGTTGTGGTACTTTTTTTCAAACCCAACCAATAGTACACTTTCAAAGTACAAACTTCATACTTTGAAATGGTACCATTGGTTAGCAACTTTATTTAGAAAATCAATTATGGTTAGCTCACCAAAATTGAAAGTGAAATTCAAATTCCAACACTTAGCCATCAAGCTAGGGTTTGAGATTTTGAATTCCAAATTCAAATTTGATTCTTCCTTGCACCTCATTTGACTTGTAAAACATGTTTGATGTGTGAGTCAGGGTTAACCAAGCACTTGTACACACCAAGGTTCATTTTAGTTAATCACTTTTATAAACAAAAGTAAAATTGTAGGTGAAGTTTAATGACCTACACATACACATACGATATGAAAGAGCGCAAACAAAACCCTAGAATTGTAAACTCATTTTAGGCATTTAAATTAGGGTTCTCTAATCATGGATGCTTATGCAATACTTATGATGACATGTGGCATGTTTAGGTTAACGTAACAGGGGTGTTACACCCCGGCTGCCCGTGTCGCGACGCCGGTGTACCACCCACCGCTTCTTCACCGACACCCGCGTCATGTTCACCATATGGTGACGCGACACGCGGCCGGCACGCTGCTGCCCCGGGCTCTTGCGACGATGCCCGGGGACTCGCAGGTCTCTCCTGTACCCTCTTCCGTCCGCGAGGCCTTGTCCGACCCTCACTGGCGCCGTGCGATGGAAGAGGAGTACGCGGCACTCCTCGCCAACCAGACGTGGGATCTGGTGCCCCGTCCGCCGGGCTCCAATGTCGTCACCGGCAAGTGGATCTGGACACACAAGCGCCGGGCTGATGGTACTCTTGAGAGGTACAAGGCTCGTTGGGTTCTCCGGGGCTTCACTCAGCGCCCTGGGGTCGACTATGATGAGACCTTCAGCCCCGTGGTCAAGCCGGCCACCGTCCGCACGGTGCTCTCACTGGCTCTCACTCGCTCCTGGCCTGCATCAGTTGGGACGTGAAGAATGCTTTTCTGCATGGTCTTCTCACTGAGACAGTTTACTTTGCTGTCGGCCGGGGGGGTTTGTTGATTCTTCTCGCCACGATATGGTCTCGCCGGCTCAACAAGTCTCTACGGCCTTAAGCAGGCCCCCCGGCGTGGAACCACCGGTTTGTCGCTTTCCTACTGACGACACCGGGTTCGTGGAGGCCAAGTCCGATACGTCACTGTTTATCTATCACCATGGAACTGAGACCGCGTACCTGCTGCTCTATGTTGATGATATTGTCCTCACGGCCTCCAGTGAGTCACTACTCCACCGCATCATCTCCTCACTTTAGCGGGAGTTCGCCATGAAGGATCCGGGTGTGCTCCATCACTTCCTCGGGTCACTTGTTGAGCCTCACCTGCCGGGCTTCTTCTTCACCAGCGGCACACACTCTTGATATCCTGGAGCGAGCTGGAATGACCGACCGCAAACCCCTGCTCCACTCCGTTGACACCTGTGGCAAGCTGTCCGAGACCGAGGGAACCCCAAAGTGATGCATCCCACTTTGCATATCGGAGTCTTCTTTGAGCACTTCAAGACTCACCTTCACCCGGCCGGACATCACCTATGCAGTTCAGCAGCTATGTCTCCATATGCATGATCCCCGGGAGCCCCACCTCACTGCTCTCAAGCGTCTCCTTCGCTACCTCAGGGGTACTGTTGACTACGGCTTGCTCCTCCACCGGCGGTCTTCCTCCACCGAGATGGTTGTCTACACGGACGCCGACTGGGGCGGCTGTCCGGACACTCGGCGCTCCACCTCCGGCTACGCTGTCTTCCTGGGCGGCAACTTGGTGTCCTGGTCGTCCAAGCGCCAGCCGGTGGCCTCCCGCTCCAGTGCTGAGGCTGAGTACCGCGCTGTCGCCAACGGCGTGGCTGAGGCCTCCTGGCTCCGTCAGCTCCTTGGCGAGCTCCACAACCCTCTCCACCGCAAAGACGCTGGTCTCATCTGCGACAACGTCGGTCTGGTCTACCTCTCCACCAACCCCGTTCAAAGACCAACGGACCAAGCATGTCGAGATCGACCTTCACTTTGTCCGTGATCGGGTTGCCATCGGTGAGGTGCGGGTCCTTCACGTACCAACCACCTCCCAGTTCGCCGACATCTTCACAAAGGGCCTCCCGTCCTCGACCTTCACCGAGTTTCGTTCCAGCCTCAACATCACCCGTGGCTAGTTGCGTCTGTGGGGGGGCTCGTGTGTATGTACTTTTTTTCATGTCCGTCTGCGCAACTCATTTGCGGCCGGTAGTTCAGGACTGCGGGGTGTTGGAGTATGTGTGTATTAGGCCCATGAGGCTAAGCCCATGAGGCCCATGTATGAACTATATGGCTGCCCCTCTAGGGTTGAGCCCATTATCCAATAATCAGAAATTTCCAACACATCCATCCCTCGAAATAGTCTAATTGCATAAATAAGAATGTTTTAATGAATAATTGTAGATTAGATGCTGTTTTTCTTATAACAGATTAGATGCTGTGGAAAATGGATTGCAGATATAATACCCAGTCGGCCAAAATGCTTTCAGTGCTGCTGCCCCAGCTCTTGGCTAAAGTTGTGGAGTTGTCGATTCCCATGACTCCTGTGTCTATGCACGGCTTCTCCAAACTAGCTAGTCCGCGCGACCGCGCTAGAGAATAAGATGGATGGAGAAAGGGGCAAGTCTGCTTGCCACATAGAACAGCTTAAGGGACCATTCAGCAGATCTGATGGGCGCTCAATTTGGAAGGTGCATGCTGCCCTTTCGTCAGTGGCCGGCCGCCAGAAGCACCGTCGTGCGCCGAGCATGGCTCATCTAACAGTGGCCCGGGTGCCGCCAAGTACAATTTCACTTTCCACAGCTACCTGTTCTGCACCTGGAAACTATAGGAAAATAAATCCGGATGCGACGACGATTTTGCATTGAGGAACATGCCCGCCGCCGCTCGCCCGGCTCCTCCACAAATGCCTGGCGCATATCGTTTGCCGGCAAAGTTGCAACACTTCCATATTACTCTGGCTTATATCATGCCACTTTTTCTTTTTTGAGAAATTATATGTAATATGCCACTTGCCAAACAGGCAGTGAGCATTTTGTCGAACACGTTGCGCCCGTGGGACTCCCTTTTCGAACAGCCAAGCGTTTGACGGTTCGGCCCCGCGGCGGCTGGGAAGCAAAGGAGAATTCCCGCCCATAGTGTGACACAACAGCCCATGAGCCCAACACGGCCCACGCCGCCTTCTTCCAGACTCCACCGGATTCGTCTACACCTTCTCCGGCCCGAGCACAGCACAAAAACCACAAGGGAACACCACCCGTCGCCTCCCTCGCCGGCTAGCCGCCTCCTAAACCCACCGGAATCCTCCTCCTCGCCGGCTTTCTCCGCGCCTCCTCCGCCCGTCGCCATGGTGAGCTTTCTCTCCCGTCCGTCCCCTCGCTCTCCCGCTCGATCTATACCCTATCCTATCTCATATCGCCTGCTGACTGACTCACCTCCCTGTCCCTGAATCGACGGACGGACGCGCGGATGGCAGTCGGTGACGCTGCACACGAACCTGGGCGACATCAAGTGCGAGGTGTTCTGCGACCAGGTGCCCCGCACGGCGGAGAACTTCCTGGCGCTCTGCGCCAGCGGCTACTACGACGGCACCGTGTTCCACCGCAACATCAAGGGCTTCATGATCCAGGGCGGCGACCCCACCGGCACCGGCAAGGGCGGCACCTCCATCTGGGGCACCAAGTTCGCCGACGAGTTCAGGGAGTCCCTCAAGGTTAGTGATTTGCTCGATTGGTTGCTTGGCTGGTTGGTTTCTCGATTGAAGAAGCCTCTGCTCCTCAGACGACGAACTCGCCCGCGCCCTTACTGATTACTGAAATTGCTTGCTTGATTGGGCAGCACAACGCGCGGGGGATCATGTCGATGGCCAACAGCGGGCCCAACACCAACGGCAGCCAGTTCTTCATCACCTACGCCAAGCAGCCGCACCTCAACGGCCACTACACCGTCTTCGCCAAGGTCATCCACGGCTTCGAGGTGCTCGACCTCATGGAGAAGGCGCAGACGGGGCCCGGAGACAGGCCGCTCGCCGAGATCAGGCTCAACCGCGTCACCATCCACGCAAACCCGCTCGCAGTCTGAACTCAATTACGGCTGGCTGCTCCAGTCCTGGTCCTGGCTGGCTCATCCACCAGGATCTGTCTGTTCATCCACCAGGACCTGCCTGAATCTGGCTGTATGTCATCGACATTAATTGCTTTTCCGCTGCAAATGCAACGGCATGTAATTGCCCTTCTGAATCCGGATGAGGAGAGAGTGATTTCGCGAGGACACTGAAATATTCTGAAACATGGTGCTGTGACATGATGTAACCTTTTGGGTATTGGTTAGCGATGTTTTTTGGCTGTTTTTTCTTCTAAATCATCAAAATCTCAACCGGCCCTGGTTGCCAGGGTTTTTTTTTCCTTTTTTAAGTGGAGCTATAATCCTAGTGCTCCCTCTATTAAAAAATGAACGTAATTCTAGGTTTGATTTCTATTCCAAAAAGAATACTAATTCTAGTATATAGGTTTCAAATAAGTGCCTTGTTTTGCTTTTGATGAGTTCTGAGCATTGATCTGGCCTCTTACATGAATGTAAATATGTGATTGCAAGAGTACCCGTGTTCAGCACTTCCAGACCTGGTTCAGGATACCGCTTGCATAGGTTACATTCTACATTCCTAATACAGAGTACAGTTCGTCTGCTCTACTAAGGATTGAGCAGAGACACCAAAAAATGTGCCTGTCTGGAACAACAGCTTCAGATTAACGAGCGCCATGATCCTGAAGCTAGTTATATATAGTAGACCTGCCACTACCACCACTGCGAATCCAGATGTCAAACTGTACAGCTATCTCACGACGAATCCTTGAGAACTACAATTACACTTCCATTCTCGCGGACTGCAGCAATGCAGCCTCACGAGCACAGTTTTACCAGTCCAGCACAAAGAAAGGGGGAACCTACAGCGCTCTGATTTCCTGAACGCAAAACTCTACCTACATCCACCACAAACCGAATGACACTACAGAACATGGAACAAGTGAGGGCTTTAGGGGATGCAGGAGAAGCGACACTTGTGTGATCTCCCCCTTCCAGCTTGAATGGCACATAGAGCGGTGGTGGTCACCAGGGACTACCGGATGGTGATGTACCGATTTGTTCCATGCTTGGCCCAGTGGTCCTTGAGGTCCACAGGAGTCGAGAGGTCATGGCCTTCTGCTGCCAATCGGCTGAGCAGCTTTGTGAACGCACCGCCGCTCATCTTCCTTCCTCCCATGCGGGCGTGGCGCCTGTTGGGCATCACTGGAAGCGGGTACATGGACATGTTCATGGTGCAGCAAGATGACTGCCACCCACCATTGCCCCATTTGTAGCACTGACGGAGCTCCCCTGTGCATGAGCAGGCAGGCGCAGGCATGGTTGACTCGTCGAAGGCAACCTGGTTCAGGCCAAGGTCTTGGTCTTTCCACTCATTCTTCATCACAGAAGCACGGGCTGAATCTCCTGCTACACCAGTCATCCCCCCATTCTTCCAGTCACCAGTTGCTTTCTTGGTTTTTCGGAGTACACCTGATGGCCTCTTCAATGGAGAGGCTTGAGAATTGCTCTTCCTTGGTTTCTTAGCCTTCCCGATACTTCCGGGAACTGTTGCAATAGGGTATGCTTCTGATATGTGCATCTCCCTGACATGGTCATATGGAGAATCGGCCAGCTGAAGTGGGGATGTTTGGACATGAGATAGCTGGTCATGGTGGTGGATATTCTTTGTTCCGTTGAGAGGAGGTCCTTGGTGAAATCCATTCCCATTATTCATATTAAACCCATTTGTACGGGCAAGTTCAAGTGCAGCAAGGGCATTGTCCCTCTCTACAATTGCAGCATTCCTCTCAGCCATTGCAGCATCCCGCTGGGCGAATGCCATATCTCGCTCAGCTATGGCAGCTTTCTTCTCAGCAAGAGCATGGTCTCTTTCTCGGATGGCACTGTCCTTCTCATTCATCAGTGCCAGAAGATTCAAGCTATGATGGTCCTTTAGCTGTCGTTGAGGTATCATCCACTGAAACACAGAACATAAATTATAAGTTCCATTGTTTTAGGAAAAATATGCTTGCAGTAGACAAAAATAGCTAGCAGGTTACCAATACATCTATGTTGAAATTGGCTCAATTCCACACTGCAAATTTAGTCCTACCATTGCTACACAGTTATATAACACAAGAAACCAATTTTTTTTTTTTTTTAAGAAAGTGATACTGCTTGTCGCAGAATAACTTCAAATTTTAGATTATATAGAAGTCACACTATCGAAATTGAGTATTCCTTGTTACAATAAATGGGCTCATGATGAAGGCGTTCCCAACAGGTATTCATTGTTACAAAATGGGGCTCATGATAGAGGCACTCCCGACGAGAAAGAAGCCAAAGGCAATGAAGTATGATGACTGAGCAGAAAGAAGTTATTACTAGACCAAGTCTAATCTAGATGACAGAGAAAATGCATGATAAGTTGCATGATTGTCTCTCTAATAATTCATTCCAAAATGAGGAACAGCAAATGCATTACAGGTTTAGACACAGAAACTAGCAAAACAATATAGCAGACATGGTCAGCAAAGAAATGGCAGAACTGACTGGATACATTGGCCCAGATGCAACCTCATACTCATAAGAACTCTGAGCCTATAACTAGCCATACAGAAAGAACAATAAAAACAATAAAAATGCACCATCATAACAAGCTTCCCCATGTAGAAATTGTGACATATGAGCAATTCAGTAAACCTTAGAAATTAGGTCCGTAAAGATGAACTGGTAGACTAGCCTTTATCTGTTTTAGTATAATCAGACTTTAACCTATCAAATAAAGCTGGAATCATATGCTTTTGGTGCAGAAAATACATTTACACTTTTTGGTTGTTCATAGAAATGTTTCAGACACACATCCTTAAAAATCAAGGTTCAATGCACCACAATAGTTGAAAAAGATGTCATATGCCACATTTAGTTTGTCTTCGATATGTCAAAGTATCAAGTGAATATGAATGCTGCATAAGAATTCTAGATGACAAATTACACAAACCTGAGTATGAAGTGCTTTATATTGGTCAGGCCTTTGCCTGCCATTTTCTCTATGCCCAAGGTTGTCCATTATCACATCTGCTTGCAACCAGCAAAATAGGGCAGCTAAGAGATCAGTGGATCACCTGGAAAATACAATAAACAAAGTCAACGACCAAAAAAAAAGACCGCCAAATAAGAACCTAGCTAGATTATCTTGTTGCAAGCTTATAGCTCCACAGCAATCTGGAACAACAAAGGCAAGAGAGGAAATGCACAAAGGAATAAAGAACACATTATCTCAATGGTAGCAAGTTCAAAAAAAAAGGTTTTGCGAGAACACAAGGCCACATCAAAAGTGAGGAAATGGACAAACAAGAAACTACACATGTACGAATCCAGGTCCATCTACCACCGGTATGGTGTGATATAGTTTGATGGGTGAGTGAGAAAACATTTGTATCATATTAATTATAGAGTTATGACTACAAAACATTAGAAGAGAGCTATGGATTGACTCCGGATCGAGAACTCTATTAAACATGATTCAATTTGGATTGTCACAAAAAAAAAAAATTGCAGCAAAATATACTAGTCCTTAAGATCAGTTGTATACTCTGTGACAGGAAGCATGAACAAATGCATGTATCATGTACTCCCCATAACAGTAAAATAACATGCAATATCTACAAGGGCTTGTTCCAAATGGTCACCAGGAATTCCAATGGCTCACATGTCATATCCTCAACAAAGCTGACTAGCTGAGTAAACATGAGAATTAAATGTAGTGTCTTCCTCTAAAAGACATGGTCACCAGGAATTCCAATGGCTCACATGTCATATCCTCAACAAAGCTGACTAGCTGAGCAATCATGAGAGTTAAATGTAGTGTCTTCCTCTAAAAGACATTGAAGCTTCTTACAACCTACCCCAAAAGCAACTGGTTTTCCACAGTACCACAAACACAATCCATGCATGCACCGGTCACGTATGGCAAGTGTACACTCAGACTAATGGCATGCGCGTTAACCAAACACCTGCTAACAAAGCCATTTACTTGTGAACAATGGCTGTCTGAGGAAGTATTATAGGCAAGTCTGAACCTGAACTTTCACAGGTCTAAAGCACAGAAAACTCTCTAGCTGAAGCAATAGCAAACAATCACCATGCACTTTTAAACCTTTTACAGATGGTTCAACGTGGGGCCTGATAACCCTACCAGACAATCAAACGCCTAATCAGAAAATGCTCATATAATACTATCCAGACATGTTTGAAATTAATATGCACTGGATTAAAAGCTCTACTAACTGAAATGTGACCTCAATCTGGATGGTCACAAAAGTTTAGCAACAAAATATGCTAGTACCTAACATCAGTTGCATACACTTTGTGACAGCAGGCGTGAATAAATGCATGTAATGCGTACTCCCAAGTCCCGACAGTAAAATAGGATGCAATGTGTACAAGGGTTTTTGTTCCAAATGTGTCACCAGGAATTCCAGTGGCTAAGTAAACCACACACCATGTCCACGACATAGCTGAGTAAACAAAAGCAACTGAAAGACGTTGAACCTTTTTTTTGCAAAACCCATCGCAGCAGCAGCTAGCTTTATGGACAGGAGTAACATTCCTAATGCAATTCATGCATGCACCAACCACATACGGCAAGTGTACACTGAAACTAATGGCATGCAGATTAACCTAACACGTGTCAACAAAGCAAAACCGACAAATTTGCCCCCCGCCAACCCCACCCCCACGGGCGCAAAAGAACAGCTAAAGATTTTGATTTTCCATAATATTATTACAAGAGAATTGGCCAAGTTTAAAAGCAATAAGCTTGCGAACAACGGCTATCTGCGGAAGTATTATTGACATGACTCTGAACTGAACCTCTCACAGACCTAGAGCACCATCAAATCTCCAGACAAAGCAGCTGCGCACATTCTCCATCAACTTTTCAACCTTTTACAGGTGGTTCAGCGCGGGAACTGGCAACCCTACCAGACAGTCAAGCCTTCAAACCAGTCAATGCTCATACTAGTACTACACTAACCAAACACCTTTGGGATCAACAACCCAGCGTGGCACGCGCTAGCTTTGACTACTCGAGCACCAAATCCCCATCCTAGCAACTCCAACAGCAGCAGACGATACCAGCAGCACTACTGTCCTGCTGCCACTTCACCATCCAAAAACCTCACATGCACGGATGCACCTCACTCACAGTCAGTGTCACGCCTCAGGGACATTACATCACACAGACGAGGAGCAGCACAGCTCAACTGGCCCCATCCCGTCCCTCCTCAAATCAGGCCAGGAGGCCGCACCAGAAACGGGGGCGGAACCCCAGAGACACGAATCAGACGAAGCGCTAAACCCTAGATCACCCCAATCGGCCCAAACGCCGCGCGCAGGGGCCCGTTCGGTGGGAACGAGCCCCGGGAGCCGCGGCTAATCCAATGCGGCCGGCCTCCCCCGCGCGACGCGGAGGAAATTGGTGGGAAATCGATGCTGGTCACCGAATCAATCATCATTCTTCAGTCATGGGGTTGGAAGGGGGAGGCGAGAGGGGGGGCGGTTACGCACACTGTCAGCAGCGTGGTGTCCTTGCAGAGAGAGACGCTTCCGAAGGACGGGAAGGGCGGGCGCGGGCCAACGGCCTACCAGCCCCGGCGCCTCGCCGCCGGCGGGGTAAGCGGCCCTGGGTCTGAGGCGAGGCTCCGGGTAGCTGCTGGCCTGCTGCGGCAGCCTCTGCCCCTCTCTCTCTCTCTCGCTCGCTGTCGTCCTCTCTCTCTCTCGTTCTCTTTTTTTTTTTTTTTTTTTTTTTTTGGGCTGGTTTTAGGAGCAGCAGCCGGGGGGGAGTGCAGTGGGGATTTGCGGTCCGTGTAGAGTCGGAGGAAATGCTGCGCCATTGCGTGGGGACGGCATGGCCCACTGGTGGGCGACGGAGATGTGGAACGCAGCGCGCGACGTCATTTTCTGCACGGCTGCGGCTCGCGTGGCGCCTCTGGCCGGATCAAACGATATCTATATACGGTTGAAAAAACACCTGTTTTTCCATAAGACTGCCAATTTATGATACCTTTATTTACATCCTTGTACGTGACTTGTACTACTTGTTGACTACAGCCAAATAGTAGGGAATGACACTGTATCGATATCAACATAATAAGTACGTCTCATCAGTGTTTTTAAGGAGTACCATATTAGTACTGAAGCAGATTCTATTATTGTGCTACATATTACCATACCTACAAATTGTGAATAAAAATCATATAATATTATGTTGTTACACCTAGTTATTATACAAATAGCTCGACTAAACAAACTCCACCAAAAGTTCACCATACGTGGATTCATGTCTTGAATCCGCTACTGGATGCTTCGGCAGGCACGGGATGATGGGACTACAAATATGCCCCCAAATGGAGCACGTCGTCTTGACACCAACCTTCGGTGATCGATGATTAGCTTTGTCTGGCACATATAGCAGGATGACATGAGCGTGGATCGAACTAGGCTCATGTCGTCCACGTGCACTTCATCCAACACGGTTTTAGGAGCAGCAGGCTTGTGGGCACAACAATTTGGCACCTTAGTGTAGAGTCCGAGGAAATGCTGCGCCATTGCGTGGGACGGCATGGCCCACTGGGGGCGACGGAGATGTGGAACCAGCCGCGCGCGACGTCATTTTGTGCACGGCTGCGGCTCGCGTGGAGCCTCTGGCCGGATCAAACGATATCTATATACGGGGCCTGAAAAACACCTGTTTTTTCATAAGACTGCCAATTTATGATACCTTTATTTACATCCTTGTACGTGACTTGTACTACTTGTTGACTACAGCCAAATAGTAGGGAATGACACTGTATCGATATCACATAATAAGTACGTCTCATCAGTGTTTTTAAGGAGTACCATATTAGTACTGAAGCAGAATCTATTATTGTGCTACATATTACCAAACCTACAAATTGTGAATAAAAATCATATAATATTATGGTGTTACATCTAGTTATTATACAAATAGCTCGATTAAATAAACTCCACCAAAAGTTCACCATACGTGGATTCATATCTTGAATCCGCTACTGGGTGCCTCGACAGGCACGAGATGATGGGACTACGAATATGGCCCCAAATGGAGCACGTCGTCTTGACATGAACCTCCGGTGATCGATGATTAGCTTTGTCTGGCACATATAGCAGGATGACATGAGCGTGGATCGAACTATGCTCATGTCGTCACGTGCACTTCATCCAACACGGCTGGCGGCTCGTGTGGCTTGTGGGCACAACAACTTGGCACCTTAGGGCAAACGCAACACAGGCAACACGGACATTGGCCTTATCTGAAAAGTGTTCCATATAGACTTGTACAAGTTCAGACCACACTGCCCTACAACGCGGACCAGCACTGCTCTACACCCCATTATCACCTTTTCCCACCTAAATGTCGCTTTCATAGATTTGCTTTTACAGTCGGTTGGCTAATATCATCCGTTCGCCGTCTCCTTTCTAGCCAAGCTGCTTACCAAGCTATGAACTCCTCTGTAAGAGATACTGACAGACTGCGAAACACACATCTCGCTGCCTCTCGCTTCCACATGGCATCCAAGCCTGCGTGACACTATGAGGTTGTTGTACAAACTGTTTTCATGTTCTCATGACGCATATCAAGAAAATGGCTTGGTTTTTAGACAAACAAAGTGGGAAATGGTGGGCATTTGTGCGTCATTTGGTCCAGGAGTAAAAGGAGCAAGTAGGGTTAGTGGCGAGAGCCCGCTATGAGTTGTGCGGTATTAGGAGAAAGTGAGGAGCGATCAAATAGGGTTAAAGTTGATTCATGGTATATATACCAGTGGCTATATTAATAGGGCTTTCTTGCTGGTTTATGTCGGGATACATATGAAGTACGATAGGGTAAACAAAGACAAAGACATGATAATTATTCTTGTCCTGACATTAATTCCTGATGCTATCAAGAGTAAGTATTTTCTTATCATATGAATTTGTACCGAGGATAATTTGATTCTAGATGTAGGAAATAATTGCACGGAGAATACAGGAAGTGGTGTTTGGAACGAAGTGGTGCTTGGAATGTAGGATCTGCAGAGATTTTATAGCAATCGGTTTATTTTATTTGTAGGGGAAAATGGCATGGAGAATCCAAAAAATGGTGTTGGTGTGTGTGATCTGTAACGGGTCTTGTTGCTGGGTCATGTCTCGACGCATATCAAACTGTTTTCATGTTCCAGACGCATATCAAGAAAATGGGTTTTTTAGACAAAACTGAAGAGGAGGATTTGGTTTCATTTCATCCGTAGAAAAACTCCCCACAGAGAATTCGGAAAAGGGCCATTGCCGTCTCTAATTCCGCCCCACGCCGTGCTACCAGAACCAGACCGACGACGCCCTACTAAAGCCGAAAATTCACACCGCATGCTGGTCCACGACGCGCACGGCGTCAGAGTACGTACCACACTAGACTAATACCACATGGCACAATCCATAAACCGCCAACCGGAACGCAAGCGCACCGGTGCCATGCCGTGTCGAGGATCAACAAAACTCAACAGTGTTCAGTACCTCACCAGGTCGGCGTGGCAACCACACTAGTACAGCCTCAAACGTCCCAGCGGACGCGTGCGCATTTGCTCACCCAGCCTTTTGCCCCCTCGGGTCTGCTGCTGCTGCTCAAGCTTATCCATCCATTGGCAACGAAGAAATCAAATCCAGAAGCTTCTCGATGGTTCGTACACCCCCCATCCATGACCACTCACTCACTGCCCCTACCGAACCGAACTCTCGGTGGGTACTGCTGTTCTATTCTTCCAGTCCCCAAGTACAGTAGCAGCCAAGATCGAACACCCGCCCAAAGGCTGAAAGAAAATCCAGCGCCAGTGATCGAACCAACACGATGATCGTGATCGAAAGCTAAAAGGCGCGCGCTTTATTGCCATCACACCACACTAGATACGGACCCGGTATTTACAACACTGCCTTCACACACGCACACACGGCGGAGCAGAGGCAGAGGCAGAGCGCCCGATCGATCGAGCCGGCGGAGACGACGACGACCGCAGCACAGAGTGCGACAGAGTGCCACGCTGCTACTACTTCCTACCACTACTAGGATCTACAGTCTATAGACTACTGCCAGCTAGTATAATACATACACGGCGGGGCGCGCGCGGACCAGGACGGCAGCTGCTCGATCATCAGGCGCTGGCCTTGTTGGCCTTCTTCCCGCCACCGGCGTTGGCGGCGGCGGCGGCGGCAGCGCGGGCGGACTTGGGCTTCGGCTGCGCGGGCGCGGGGGCGACCACCTTCCTGGCCCGCTTCGCGCGCGCCTTCCTTGCCTCCCTGGACGGCGCCGCGGCGGCGGCGGGCGCCGGCTTCTTCTTGGCGGCGGCCGCGGCCGCGGAAGCCGCGGGCCTCTTGCGCTTGGCCGGCACCGGCGCCGGCGCAGCAACCTTCTTTGTCTTGGCGGCGGCCGCGTGCGCCTTCTTCTCCTCGGCCGCGGCGAGCTTGAACGAGGCCTTGACCTTGACGAGGCGGCCCTTGGCGGCGAACCCGCGCAGCTGCACGGCCAGCACCTTGCGGTAGTTGGGCGGGAGCACGTCCCGGTGCTTCTCCGCCATGTGCTTCGCGATCGCGTACGGGCTTGCGCCCAACCTTGCCGCCGTCCTGCGACAGGATCGCCTCCTTGATCATCTGATTCATTTGATCAATCACCCCACACGGCACAGCAACACAATCACCGTCAGAATCACCGCATGATCATCAGAACCAAAAGGAGGAGGACGACGGAGGATCTTTGCTAACCTCGAAGTAGGGCGGGTGGTGCGGCCCGGCGGACTTGGGCTTCCTGCTCCGCGGCTTCCTCGCCTTCTTCTCCTCCTCGACGGCGACGACCTTCTTCCCCTCGGCCCCCGCCTCCTCGGGCTTCTTCCCCTCCTCGACCTTCTCCGCCGGAGTCTCCACCACCTCCTTGGCCTCCTCCGCCTTCTCCGGCGCCGGCTCCTCGGCGACGGCGATGGCCGGAGCGACCTCCTCAGTCACGGTGGCCATGATCAGTCAGAAACCCAAAGATCACTCACTCCACTCTCGCTTTCAGCGTGCGTGTGACGCTAGCAGACACTCCCAACTCCCAGTGGCTTGTGGAGCCGGCGCTGGTCCGTCGCGCGCCATTTATAGCCGCCGACGGCGAGCTCCGATTGGCCGGCCACGGCCGCACGCGGATCGGGATCCTCGGACGGAGCATCCGGGGCGTACACGTGGCCGCGCGATGCGGTCGCCTGCCCCCTGGATGGTTCTCGACTTTTCGTGATCCCGTGCGTGGAGGCCTTGGCTTGAGGAGGGTGTGTTTTCGCGTGTTTTTGGGTGGGTGGTTTGGAGGACGAATTTGGCACCATTTTTTAGGGTTTTGCTTGGGGGATTTCGAGTTTCAGTGAAATTCAAAGTCAGATGGGTGCTAGGGACTTGGAATTTGGAAAATTGGTTTTGGTTTTGAGGGAGAATTTTGAAGGTTTGCGAAAGGGTGTGCTTTTTTGTGTTTGTGCGGGGTTGGGGGTCCGGGCTGAAGGTTTGTACGGGTTTGGGGCATGTCAGCATGTGAGTTCATCGTCGTGTCTGGTTGGTCCTATTCTTTATAAAGAATTATTTTAGCCACCTCAATCTAAACTTTAATCTAATTAAACTTTAGTCCACTTAAATTTTAATCCTAAGTGATCAAACAGGTCTCGTAATAATTCCGTACCAACCAGCATGGTCTAGGCCTAAAGTTAGAGAAAATTTTTCATGCTGTTTGGTCCAAAATTTAGCTAATAAAATATGAGAAAGTTAGTAAAAATTTTAATAAAAATTTGCCAATCAAATATATTTACTAAAATCATGGTTTGGCATGACAAAATTTGGTAGACAACTAATCAGGCCATATAAAAAACGAAAAAAGAAGTGTGCAAATCGATTTAATTAAAGAATTTATTCTCATTTAAACTGTTTCCCTTTGTCCCTAAATGTAAGATGTATGATACAAATTAGTACTTTAAAAATTAAATAGATAGTTGTGCTTTTTTCTATAAAATTGAATTTAATCTCGACTAAACTGTAGCAAGACTAAGCATGATATACAAGTTTTCTTTTGAGGGAATATTCCAGGACAAGTTTTTTTTATGCCAATACTCCAGGACAAGTTGATTTGATTGATATTGATACTGAATCAAACGCCCCCTTTTTTTACTGCTAATAAAAACCAGGAAAGCTTGCTGGAGCGAGACAACCTTGGGCCAACCTGGCAGCTGCAAACTGGCCCAAATCTATATGCTTGGGCCCTTGACGAAAAGAGCAGCGAACTCGATCAAACTCATCTACTTGGTCCCTTGGACCAAAAGAATCCTAGGCCTACAAAACTCGTGGCCCAAAACCCCAAAGACACCCACCCGCCGCTGCCGAAATCGATTTGACAAAACCAACCAAAAAGGATTAGCGTGTCGCACGTGCTTCTCCGGTTCCCCAATTTGGACAAAAATGTGGGCAGGCGGTCCCAATCCTGTCGCCAACACATTTGAAAATCCCGGACGAACTCCATTCATTCAACGCAGCACCAGCAATTGCCCTTGCAAGTCCAAACGGCCTCCCGTGACACGGTGGTAAAAGTAAAACCGCGCCAATTCTAGGACGCCATGTTCCCCGTCGGCTCAGACGTGCCCGCAGATTCCGGCGACCAACCCACCACAACCACAATAAACAGCCGTGCCAACCACGGCACCAAATCGCATCGCAAATATATACAAAGGTAACAAAATGTGCAGCACGAATTAATAACATTTATAACTAATAAGTCTTTTAACATGAAATCGCTTCGGGACGAAGCAACCTATAACAAAATAAGAACAGCACAAAAGACTTGTAAAGCTGTTTTTACACTGCTAACCAAACCAACCGACGACGCTAACACAGATTTTAGCCAACTAATAACTTCTTCGATTCATCAGAATCAGATCCACTAAACGCGGGCGGAGATGAACAAGCCGGCAGTTTCAAATTGACCTCCTCCCTCCTCCGTCGGGCCGGTGGTGTCGACGGCGAGATGCTTACGCGCGCTCGCCGCGGATGCGGCGCGCGAGCTGGATGTCCTTGGGCATGATGGTGACGCGCTTGGCGTGGATGGCGCAGAGGTTGGTGTCCTCGAAGAGGCCGACGAGGTAGGCCTCGGCGGCCTCCTGGAGCGCCAGCACGGCGTGGCTCTGGAACCGGAGGTCCGTCTTGAAGTCCTGCGCGATCTCGCGGACCAGGCGCTGGAACGGCAGCTTCCGGATCAGCAGCTCCGTGCTCTTCTGGTACTTGCGGATCTCGCGCAGCGCCACCGTGCCGGGGCGGTACCGGTGGGGCTTCTTCACGCCGCCCGTGGTCGGCGCCGACTTCCTCGCCGCCTTCGTCGCCAGCTGCTTCCGGGGCGCCTTCCCTCCCGTCGACTTGCGCGCCGTCTGCTTCGTACGGGCCATCGGATCTCCTCTGCTCTCCTCGGCGGCGGCTTGTCTCTCCTCTCCGGCGGTGGAAGGACGGACGAACGAACTCGAAGGCGGCGAAGCTTGCGGCGGGTGCGTGGGTGGGGATGCGAATAGTGGGAGGGAGGTGGGGGCGCGGGGGGATTTATATAGTCGCGGGGGCAGAGGGGAACGGGCGGGCGAGCGCGGGCGGCAGGAGACGCGTGGACCGAGGCGGTCTCGTGTGACCGTTGGGAAAGTGGGTTCGGGATGCGAGGCCGGATCGGACGGCGTGGGATGGGCCGGAGAAAACACACGATCCGTGGGAGGGTGGAGGCGAGGCGGTGATTGGTGCACGGGAGGGGAGGTGCAGATCGGTGACGTGGCGATGGGGATGGGCCAGGGCTGCCAGCGACCGCCGGCGGTGTGGGCTGGGCTTTTTTTCGCCACGGAACGCGCGCGGTTTTGGTTGGACTCTTCCGTGTGGGGGAGACGGAAACTGCCGTTGTGGGTTGGGCCTCGTGCCGTTGTGGGGTTTTTTTTTTCATCTTTATATTAGAATTAGAATTGTTTGTTGTTTCTATAAAAAAGCACGGTGAATCTTCATATTTTTTAGATTTCCCTTCTTTAATTGGCTTTTTAGATTTCAAACTGCAAAAAAATGAGATGTATGAATCTTCATATCTTTTGTGCTCGATGAACTAAAACTATTCTTATGAGTACTATCAAAATTTCATGACGAACTGCACCTCCTTTGTACGTAAATTTTAGCGAACAAAGTTTCGGCAATGAATAGAGTTTCGAAACCAATATAGCCTTATCATGACTAGACAGACATCCTATAAAAGAGCGGTTCAAATGGGAGAAATGTATCATCTGGGCGGCCGCAGTTCAAATAGATTTTGACTTTTGCTTAATGAGCACATCTGAGCCTTTTTTATTTCCATAGCAACCTCTCGTCTTGTTTGATAGTACCTTTTTTATGCACACAGTGCATCAATGCATGTTCATTGCCCAAGGAAAAATTTATTTGAAGGTTGAAAATTTTATGTTTTCCATTGTCCCCTGCTTTAGAGCTCCAAACTGATAATAGAGATGCCATCATAGTCATATTTCGCCAAACTCATTGCTCTTGGATTTCCTTTACTTTGACTTGTGATTTTTGTGCAAGTTCGAGGACTCCTTGTCTTCATAGTAACCTCTCGTTCTGTTCTAAGAGTTGGGATTTTCTTATGCACACGGTTCATCAAGGCAAGTTAGGAAAAGTCAGTTGGAAGGTACAAATTTTTATGTTTCCCTTGTCTTCTGCTTTACAGTATCAGTCTAGCAATAGAGACACCATTGTAGTCATATTAAGGTCCTTTTAGCCTAGTTCTTTCCCCCCTAGCCGAGTTCCCTTGTTCCTAAATTTCGGTTCTGCCCAATCTAAAATTAAAGTAAGGATGGTCAATTGATTATAGCGTCTTTTTCTGCATGATGAAGAGAATAAAACTAATGTATAGAATAATCAATTGTGTAAGATGGAAAGGGCAAACCAAGCTATCACTATATAGGGTTTAACCATATGTTTCACCAACTATGGTTTATATTTAATTATAGAATCGAAAATATCATCTGTTTATTTTGGGACTAAGGCTCTATGTTGGTTGGGTTGTGGCTTTTAAAAAAGCTTCTGTGAGATGTGGGCTGTAGAAAAACAGCTATTGAAAAAAGCAGAAGTGTGAAACTATAGATTATGAAAGAAATATTTATAATGACCCTGAATGCCTTGGTGAATGTTTATATGCAAATTGTTCTTAAAAAACTAATCTGTTCACTAATTAGCATGTAAATAATCATTTTAGAAAAAAGTATTTTTTTTCTAAGTCTTGCATCCAACATGGTCATATGGTACACATAAATAGAATGATATCATTTTACAGAAAAAAACACGGCTGTGGATGCAAGTGTCCATGTAAGTTACTGTTTTTTCTTCTGCTAATTGAAATAATCGCGTCAGGATGAGTTCTGAATAACACTGTACAAACACCACACAACTGATGACTCCAAAATCATAATTTCAGTAACAACGGAGACGGCCGACCGGCTGCAGAAGGAGGACGCGACGCGCCCGCCGGGGCTGGGTTGCTGGGCGACGCCGGCGAGGTCGCTGTAAAAAGCCCAGCCAAAGGGACCCGAGTGTTCACGAAGAGTCGCGGAAGGCACCGCTGCTTTTCAGAGGCGCGAGACGAGATGGCAGTCGTCGAACGGCCGCGCCGCCGCCCTCCGCCGGACCCCGTCGCCGTCCTCCGCGGCCACCGCGCCGCCGTCAGCGACGCCTGCTTCCACCCCTCCCTCCCGCTCCTCTTCTCCGGGTAATCCCTCCCGCTCCCCGCTCCCGTACGTCCATACCCCTCCCGGCCCTCTGCTGCAGCGAGCACGCACGCACCGAGAACCTGTTTTCTGTGCCACCTGTGTGACGTATGCTGTTTGGTACTCCTCGTCCAGCGCGGCCGACGGGGAGCTCAGGGCCTGGGACACGGCGAGCCACCGCACCGCTTCCTCTGTGTGGTTCGTCACTTCTGCTCTTGTGTTCTCTGCAACTATGGCGATTCAGTTTTGGTCGACTTGGTGTGACAGACAATGGCATGCGATTTTTTTAGGGCTCATGCTGGGTCGGCAGGAGTGTATTCTGTTGCTGCAAGCGCTGGACTTGGGAATAAGATCATCAGGTGAGTGGATAGGAGTCAGATAATTTGATTTTGGCCCATGTTGGGGTTTGCAAAAATGTTATTAGATCATTATATGATGCTCTTGTAAACAGGCTACTTGACATGTATGTTGTGTAGTGTTGGTACTACAAACTTGTAATGCTGTAGGCTGCCAACTAAGAAGGTCTATTTCATTGCAATAATTCTATGTTGAATGGCAATTGCTTAACATAGATATGTAGAATTGGAACTGTACTTGAAGAGGCCTTCTCCAACTTCTCAGGGAATTTAGGATTAATTTGGACTAGATCCTGAGGAGAAAAGTTACTATGACTGGACCATGTATCAAAGTGTTCTAGACAAGTAGACAGTGTAGCACATTGTTGACTGTAGATGGAAGAGCTGTTAGATGCAGCATATTCTGAGCAGATTAATCTTTTCGTTCTGATGATTTTGTTTGTGCAATGTGTTTGCTTCTCATGTTAATGCAGCCAGGGCAGGGACGGGACTTGTAAATGTTGGGCGATTGAAGAAGCTGGCCTTTCAAAGTATGGCTCCTTTTTGTTCACCCTATAGGAGTTTAAAACAGAAGTTATTTTTCTTCAGGAGAGGCAAAGGGTACTTTCAAATGAAACATGACACCTTAAATTTTAAGGATAATCTGGGACATGATTAGTGGGAAATAAATTCTCATGAATGTTAATGCAAATGGAAAACCTCACATTTGTCATATACACATATGTAGGCAGAAAATATTACTCAACTTAGAAGCCATATAGCTGATCAAAACTCAGTACTTTACAAGATAGCTTCCAATCTTAACCCCCAATACAGAACAAATATTATCAGGTCTCAAACCCTGCGGTGTCCGTTATGTATGAAATAATATTCTGTAACTACCCTTTGATCATCAATTACTGCATGAACATATCCATCTTATTGATCTGTTTGCTTCTTTATAGACTTTATATGGTTCATGTGAGATTTGTGTTGTATGGATCTGTATGGAATTATATCCATCTTACTGACTTCTTGTAGGAAGCCCCTATTTACTGTCAAAACAAGTACATACCATTTCTGCAAGATGTCACTGGTGAAGTCTTCTTTTACACATGCCATGAAATCCGGCTCAAGCTGCTCAGCTAGTGATGAAGAGTCACAAAGAATGTCAACTGAAACTACAGAATGCCATGGTGTAGACCCTACAGTAGGCCCCCAAGAACATGATCAATGTATTGAGACAACACTTAACCGTTCTTTTAAAGTCAGATAACCTTTTTTTGGTGTATTTGACCTTAATAACGTTTGGGTTGGCTAGGCACTACCTCAAATGGGCATAATATGTTGGCAATTGCTGGTGAAGAATCGTCCCAGGTTAGTCCATAATTATTTAGCCTTTTCATCAAAATTGGCCTATTGTATGAAATGAATGATATTAGAACCACTGATGGTAGAGCATGCTTGGATGAGCTGGTGCTATGCAGCAATCTGCATGATTCCCCCCCCCCCCCCTATTTTTAAGGTCTCAGTTTTGTTTTCTTGCTGTAACTCAAAGGAGAAAAAAAATCTGCAGGTTGAGCTTTGGGACATTACAAGTGCTAAAAAGATCGTAACCTTGCCCCAAATATGTAGCGCTAATATGACAGATCATCCTACTAAGAAAAAGGGTTCGTTTTCACTTTTCCATCTTTAGTTATTTTGTCTCATGACAAAGCATGAATGCAGGTTAAGTCTAGTATGTTGATCAAGTACTGTTTTGTACTCTTTTCTTTGTAGATTCTCCAGTTATTGTACACCTATTTCCTATTGCTAGCCCCTTCATGATAGTACTAAGAACTCCACTCGATTTGGAGGATAAGACCTTTTTTGTCCTTTAGGATTCATGAATATGGTTTAGGATGGATCCCTGTTCCACAATATGACGCTATGATACTACAATGTGGTCCATAATATGAGACTAGAACGTCGTGTAGCGCTCTGCATCTGCCGTGCAGTCATAAGATTCCTTTTTAACTGTGATGTTATTATTTGTGCTTTTAAGTAATGCACACACACTTATCCTGTTTATTGTAGGACTATGCATGGCTGTGCAAGCTTTCATCCCCCATGAATCTGCAGGCTACGTAAATATTTTGTCAAGGTTAATATCAATATCAAGCTTTCTTTAGCCAATTTGTCTATGCTACCTTCAAAAGTTGAGGACTAAATATGGTAGCTTGATCTCTAATTTAACCACATCTTTTGTTCATTCTTGGTCTGCTGCCACCTAATTACTTCATCTAAGAAAGAATCACATCATATATGATTTACTAGAAATCTTCTTCTAATGTAACCACATTTTTTACATTCTTGTTTGCCAGCTAAGTACTTGATGTAAGAAAGAATCGCATCACTTATTGATTCACTAGAAATCTTCTCCAGTCACTTCTTATTGTATACCTTGCTGAACGTCTTTTTGACTGTTCTCACTGAAGTATGCTAGCATTTACAGTTTATATAATGAGTTAGTAACAAAGATCTGGATTTATTAAAACTAGTTACGAAGACGGAAGCACTCTTTGGTGGGATGTACGAAAGCCTGGGTTACCTTTATCTTCTGCGCAGTACCATTCAGAATCAGGTCCCATGCAGCCCCCTCTCAGTTTTTCATTAGCCGTTCAACTTCCATTTTTCAATAATAGTTACATTTATCTTCCTTTGATGGGATGGAACAAGGCATGATCTAATAAGTTACAGGTGTGCAGCTTTATCCATTGCTATCGATGGGTTTTGCAATGGTGGAATCTCAGGAGGTGCTGATGATAAAGTAGTCATGTTCACGCTTGATCATCCAAAGGTTTGGCTGTCTCTGTCCTTGTCATGGAAGGTTTATGCTGCGAATAATGATATTTATTTAATCCTTTTTACACAAGTTTGAGTCTGTATTTCTTTCAGGTTTCCAAATTATATATGTTTGTAATGCATTATTAGTAATTTCAACTAGTTGCAGGAAAATGCCATAACACATAAAAGAAGTGTTTATAAGAGCTTACCATTACAAAGGAAAATAAAAACTCAGTTTGGGGCTAGCTAATTTGCATTGATTAATTTCTGTATCGAATGAATGTGCAATACTGTGTGTTATGAAGGTTTGTCAATGGCATATAGACCATGTTGCGGTGTTGCTATTCTGGTGTCAATAATTAAATATTTTGTGGATCATCATAAGCATCTTCTTGATTTGAATTATTCCATAGGAGTGCTTGGAACTCTCTGGTGATATACGGATTTTGAGTTTGCCCATAGGTCCTTTTGCCTCGTTTTATTGACATGATGTTTCCTTCTGATTGCAGGGCACATTTATTCTTAGGAAAGAAATAGAACTTGAGCGACCTGGTATAGCTGGTACAGCGATTCGGCCAGACAACAAGATTGCTGCAACTGCTGGCTGGGATCACAGGTTTCTCCATTTTCATTTTTTTACTGTTTACTAGCGGTAGCGATTTAACTTATTTTTTATGCCTTTTTTCTGTCAGTAACTAAAATCAATGTTAATGTGGTTTCGGTGATCCTGGATGCCCTGGAAGAGTTTGGAAGACTTCCTAATTTCCTTTTCGGTGGCTTTACCCTTGCAGGATTCGAGTGTATAACTACAACAAAGGAAATGCTCTAGCCGTTTTAAAGTATCACAGTGCTTCGGTATGTAACTTGTTGATCTGAATATCAGATTGCGGTCATTATTTTCTTTTCGTATAATCTGTTGTGTATGTGTAACTAAGCCAAACAGCTAGCACCTACTATAACATTGCCATCCTCTCATTTACCAGAGCCGAAATATGCTTTGCATTTTGTCGCCTGATGATATTCTAGCCCAGTTACTGAAGCAGCACTTCAGGTTCACTCGCTTAATTTCTGCAGGCATCTAATAGTGATACTTTCTCCCTCATCGCAGTGCAATGCAGTGACTTTCTCATCTGACTGCAAGCTCATGGCTTCCTGCTCGGCGGATACGATGGTTGCGTTGTGGGACCTCTATCCCCCAAAGCCCCAAAGCAAAGTGGACATCACAAAAACAGATGAGGCCTCCTGCTAGCTCAGTTGGGCCTTCAGTGCTGAATGTGGTTTTTTACTTGTGTCCCTAGTGTTTCATGTAGTTTAGGCCTCCTGTTAAATGCCCATTGTCCTCCTGTGCCGAAATTTCAGGGCTTCCGTTCCGTGCAGCAGTGTAAAATCTGAACTTGTCGCGATTTATTCTTTTCCACGAAGGAAAAGAATAATAAGTTATGATGTTCAGCAAGCACTGCTGGCGCCAAGCTATGATGCCAGGCCGGAAGGGGGTCTGATAGAGGAGCTCAAGTCTTTGGCAAGGCTAAATTTCAGTGTTTTTGAATGTAATTTTCTGGGTAGAACTGGTAATAGGGCTGTCCATGTTTTGGCGGATTTGGGTGGATTCATGGAAGGGGAAGAGCTAATTTCTAGCACTATCCCTGATGATGTCGTTGTAATCGTTTCTGACGATCTGCAATTGAAGAGCTGACGCATTGCTTGCACGATCTTTAGCAAATGTACAGTACCTTATACCTGATGCCTTTATGATCTTCAACAGGCTACGAATTCATGGTTGTACTGCAATTGGTAAGCAGAGACACCTGCATTTGCTACTGTTCGATCTGGTACTGCTGAAACTGAATGAAGTTTGCAATTGCTACTGTTCGATCTGGTAGTGCTGAAACTGAATATAGTTTTCGCTTTTGTATGTCAGCGGAATAGAGTTCGTGTTCAACGTTTCTTGTGTAGTTTGGGCCTCCTTTTAGGCCTGTTGCTTGCATGTGTCGGAATTTGACAATGCAATCGAACCATTAACTCTTTGAATACTTCGGTAATTTGAACAAAATTATACCATAGCAAAAATCTAGTAACTGCTGCTTTTATAACAAGCTTAAACATGCTACGAGTAACCGGTAAACGGAGACACCTACGTTTTCTACTGTTCGCGTATGAATTGCTCTTGAAGATCAAACGTCAAAAAAGAAAAAAAAAAAAACTAGGAAAACAAAAGGAAAAAAAAAAGAACAATTTCCTTGGTCACTCCAAGGCGACGGTCTCGAAGATCGTCAGCCCATCGACGACGGTCTCAGCCTTCCGGCGCAGCAGCCGCTCCGACCGCAACGGCCACGCCTTCTTGATGTCAGCCAGCCTCGCCCGCCTCAACGCCGCGTTGCCGCCGCCGCTGCCGGCCTCGGGGACGTTGGTTGCGGACGTTGACGACGGAGCCGAGGTCCCGTCGAAGGTGCCGTCGAGCGGCGCCTCGCAGAAGGTCATCGTGGACACGAGCCTCTGCACCGGCCACTTCTTCGCGGCCGCGTCCAGCGCCGCCACCACGTTGCCGACGCCGGCTGCGGAGGCGCTGCTGTCCCCGGCGGCGGTCCCCGTGGTGCCGTCGAAGGTGCCGTCGAGCGGCGCCTCGCAAAAGGCCATCGTGGCCACGAGCTTATCCATCCGCCACTTGTTCGCGGCGGCGTCTAGTTCCAGCAACGCCAACACGCTGACGTCGCCGGTTCCGGAGGCGCCGTACCCGGCGGCTCCCGGTCCCGGCGGAGCCGAGGTGCCGTTGAGCGGCGCCTCGCAGAAGGCCATCATGTCCACGGGCTTCTCCATCGCCGCGCGCTACGGTGAGCCGGTTCGAGTTCGGTGGATTGGTTTTGGTATGGTAGGGAATCAAACGCAGGCGGCAGGGCGGCGTTTATATGTAGCTTGCCGATCGACTTGGTTTCCCGCTCGGACGGACGCCGCGAGATCGTGCCGGAGTCGAGAAGGAAACAGGCAGAGGCGGGGCGTGAGGGATTTGCACAGACACAATCAAATTTAAGAAAACTTTTATATTAATAAAACAAACCGTCTTAAAAAGTTTTATAAAAAAATAAATAAAATGATTGGTTTTATTAATGAAAAAAGTACTATTTTATAAAAAATTAAATAAAATGAGTAGTTAAATTTGGTCTTAAAAAGTTAAACGTCTTATATAAATTAAGATGAAGAAAGTAGATATATGTTTATATAGTCCAACCCCAAATATAAGGCATGATTTAACTTACCGTGGACCTTGAAAACATATTTGACATATAATTTCTCTTACTAGTAAACATGCTCCCGTGCTACTACGAGAGAAAAAAATTATCATGTTTTCATAATGAATGTTAATAAAAATAGTACATATTATTTATGCTTCGCTCCATAAAATTTAAAGGCTATAATTTATTTTGTGATGTTTAGAACATCCATAATATAATAATTAAATGCCATCCACAATATGACAACACTAAGCCTGCATCAAATTAAAATATAATCTTAATAGTCTGTTTTTCTTCTATTAAAGTACATACATATTTAGATGAAATAAACATTGACTTTAAAATTTATATTATTTCCATGTTTTGTTATAATTAAATATCAAGTTTCTTGACCCTTCAAAATCCACTAAAATCTTTTTTTAAAACTGTCGTTAAAGTCACGACAAGGAGTTGTTGTCAATGTGTCAAGCATTCATCTGTTCTCTGATGATTATGAAGGGAGACCTCTCTAGATTTTTTTCACATGCTAGTCCTTACCAGGAGATTATACAGAGATACATTTATTTAAACTGGATTAGGTAATTTACTACTTATATAAGAATTCAATTCACCTTTTGATTACTTGAACCATCAGCTAATCCAGGTTTAAGAAAAATATTTTTTAATCAAAATTACATCAATAATTTAGCGGTGGTAATCTTTATTTCAAATACGAGTATGTGACATATAGCTAGCTATATATGGCAGATGAGGGCAACAAAAGAACTGGACGAAGGACAAAATCAATCAGAGATTCATATGGCTGGCCTGGTTTACATTTGCTTCGTTCCTTGTAGTAGTGTTTTATTAGTTCGCGATCGGGTTCTTGACCACTGTCATGACTTATGTTTTTTTAGCATCAACATTATCATGCATGTGACCACAGGCCAATCTTGAGGTTCGCCACACACGGAAGTCCTTTCAGAGCACGCGGGCGAAACAAGCGGCGCAAGGCATTCTGGAAGCGAGAGATCTGACAAACGCATAGCCTCCAGCTTCGGGTTTGGGGTAAACGGGGCGTGTTTTAGAGAGCCACCAGAGCCCACAAATATGGCCCAGCCCAACTAGAAGCCCTAGGTATATAAGTAAATTTCCAATCCCTAATTCCACTCTCACCCACACCACACCACCCCTCAGCCTCAGCCGCCGCTCGCCGGCAGTCGTCTCCTCCCCAGCAGCACCGGCGCACAGGCGGCCAGGTCGGCATCGGCGCACCGAGGCAGGTGCCCAGGTCGGCAAGCCGCTGGCGGCCAGGCGCATAGCGCGACCTCGCGAGCTTCCCTGCTCGTCGCCGCTCGGGGGCGTAGCGCCGTTGCCTGCTGCTGCGCTGCCGCACAGGCGAACAGGAATCCTGGACAGGCATAGTCGCACAGGTGCAGCACGCTGCCTTTTGCATTTGTCTCTGTGCTTCTCCTATGTTCTAGCACTATTTTAACTATCGATTCATTTGCTTCCTTGTGATCTTGCATGTCTTTGTGCTACTCCTTGCTATGTTCTAGCAATATTTTAATCTATCGATTCATTTGCTTTCTTGCGACCTTCATGTCTCTGTGCTACTCCTTGCTCATGTTTCAATTTTTATGAGCACTAGTTGGCTATAACTCTTTCTTTTTTATTTTCCTCATACAGAGACAGGGCATGAGGCCGTCTCGTTCTCCGGTGGTATGTCAGTGACAGCTTCACCGTGTGAGCGTGTTTTGTTGTTGGATTGATCTGCTACTATCTTTTCTCTGTCTCATTCCGTTTATGCTATAAATGGAAATGGGGCAGGCCTTCGAAAAAAAAATGAAGCCGTCCCCTGAAGTTGAGGAAAACGCAAAAAAGTCAGTTGTTATCGTTTCTACTAGTAGCAGTGGTAATTATTATTGTGGTTTTGTTGTTGATAGGGCTAGACACTCTGGAGGGCAAACATATACTGTTATTATTGCCCCCAATGACTTAGTTTTCGGAGATGATGTTCGATTCAGTGTGTGTTTTTTCGATGGGATACAGTCACCTGCTAGAGTTGTGGCTGAGGATAAATTTTTTTGTCTTCTTAGCACACCTGTCCACAGGGACTGTGTGGAGTACAATTCTTCAGATATCGATATCTTCTGCTCTCCAGCGTTTATATTAGCTCCTATATCTCCCACGAAAAATATACCTACATCTACAGACATAACCTTACCTTCTCTTGAATCCTATGCGTTTGATAATGTGGAGAGAAAGGTAGAGGATTCAGAGAAGTTTTTTCTTATGTCCTCTAGTGACTACTTCAAATCCACACCTAATGGAATCGATCGTTTGAGTGGAAGCTTAGTATATAACTTGTCGGGGATAGCTTTAGGAGCTATTGTTCAGGATTGTCGAAATGATAAGAGGTACAAAGGAATGAAAGTCGTTGCAGGGACTGTTTATCTCAATGAAATTATAGAAAGATTGCTTGCCAAAATGCCACCTCCAAAAAAGAAGGGAGGAAGGAAGAGAGCAGGTTCAAAAAGCCCAGAGAGGAAGGCAGGAAGGAAGAGAGCAGCTTCAAAAAGCCCAGAGAGGAAGGGAGGAAGGAAGAGAGAAGATTCAGGAAGGCCAAAGAGGAAGAGAGGACAAGCGAAAGAAAGGGGCGGGACAAGCCAGTAAGGGAGCGTCTCATCACTATACCCTCCACCTGGTGAGTGCATTTTGCTGTGATATTTTTATGTAATCTTCTTGGTAGCTGTTTACTTATTAGTCTGTCTACATAAACAGTAAGGTAATTGATTCTTTTGATCCATGTTTTTGTAAACTAAATACCATTACTGAACTTAAACATCCATATAAAACACAAAGACCATTTATCCTTCCGAACAACAAAATTTCTCATAGACAAAATGGTAACATGGGGAAATATAGTTTCTTGTTTCATTCTGGTGGTTGTCAACTTATGATACATGGCAAACCCAATGTAATGATGATATGTCGTTTGCCCCTACATATGTATATATTATATAGGATCTTGTGACTACAGTTTCTTTAACTTATGACTTCAGTTTCTTGTTTGAACTAGTAAGAGGCTGACCTGTTGTATCTTGTATCTTGTTTCTGAAGGAGAAACTGAAGTCAGGCTATGACCACGCTGTAATGGAAGCCACGGAGGCTACATCTGCAATGTTTTGAGAACAATTCCAGGACTAAACTACATTGTTTGAGAATCCGGCAGCTCACAGTCTACATCTTAGTATATGTAACATGACCCTGTTAGCTTCCCCTATTGTTTGAACTGTGAACCACCATTATGTATTATGGTTTGTGGACTACCCTTGTTGGGCGTACTATTCTGTTAATGGTTAGATTAATTTAGCCAATTGTAATCAGTTTGGTGGCATTACCAGATGGTGGTGGCTAGAGCGTGCCTTTTATTTCAGGTCTGTGTTGGTGACGTATCACAAGGTGTGGTTGTAATTTGTAATGTCAGCATGGTATGTGTTTACCCTGTACTGGTCAGAATTGTTTCTAGCTTTCCGCTGTCTAGTAGTAATAAAACCATTGAACATGCAGTGATTTTACAGAGCGCACTTTGGGGGTTCTCGTTCAGGATGCGTGCCGCAAAGAGCGCAGTCGCACGGTGCGCTACAGTTGCGCCACTGTCCCGTGAGAATTCAGGGCCGCCTTGCAAGCTTCTGTGTTAGGGCGTCTCCGGATAGAATTTGACCGGATTTGACTGTTTTCTAGAACCATAATTTCATCGTTAATTTTAGTGTTTCCTAGATGCCCATGCTAATGTTATGGTTAAAGCCAGAAGACAATAATTTGTATCACTGGTGCATTCACATCATTACACATAAATTGCAGTAACTTAGAAGAAAATTAAGAGAACTCTCTCGTATATGTGCCATCCTGAAAGATGGCACCGGACGTCGGGAAGTTGTAGTTGGTATAGTCCTGATAGGTATCATCCATTGTCTTTAAAATACATATCAGGAACACGATAAGTATAACAACAATGCGGCAAAAAGCAAAGGATGCTTCATCTTGACGGCTTATAGCTGAGAATCATTAAGATTTGTTCTACGGTAATACAAAAGTAGCCAAGGAATATTCCACACATGACTTTGATCATCACCATCCTTTGCACCAACAGACCAGAAAGCTGCAGGCCTGAGACCAGAAAGCTACAGGCCTGATAAGGAATACTACAAACTACAAAGTATATTTGATTTGCATATCCTGTCAAAGACAAGCAGACAACTTTACTGTTTTTGCTGGCCAAAAGAAAATCTTAAGTGCTTCAAGAGAAAGTATAAAATCATGTGTCACACTTCAACAAAAGTTAAACTCATAGACAACTGACTATTATGCTTCTAAAAGTGTGTTAGCCCACTGAAGAAATCAATGTTGTGCCTCAACTAATTAGTTGAAGCTTAAGATCCGGACAAACATTAGAGCCAAGGGCAGCAGTGAAACAATACTATAATTCATCCTGAAACATAGGACATGAACATGTTGCATCCTTCACTGACTGTCATTTAATTCCCAAACAAAGGGTGCATGCTTTTATTCCTTATTCACATGCATCAGATTGTCATACTACAGTACAGAAAGTAAATGCAACGGAAATAAGTCATCTTCATTCTAATCCTGCAGAGAAGTGCATGGTTTTCAAGCTTCAGTGTTCATTTGCCACGATACTGAAGAATCAGACAAAGAGGAGGTGTCGATGTTAATGCTTGGAATCAATTTCACTATGCTGGACAAATGCTGCAAGATTTGTATTGTAGCTTAGTTAAATTATTTGGTGATTACCATATATGACATCATCGAACGTTATGTATGCCAACAGGATTAGAAATAATAGATTAAAAAAAGGTGATCATTTCGGTGCCTTCCTCAATGCACTTGCCGAAAATAGGTCTGTGTAAGCCTGTATAAAGCATGAAGACACTGTCAAACAAGCATAAACAAATGGAACAGAAACCTAAATGCCCATGCTAACACTACAGTAAAAACAATTGTTTTGCTCGATATCTATGACAGTAAATAAAGAGAAAAAAAAAAAGATCAAATCACAAGATATAATTCAGAGAATCAGAACCAAGCTACTTTCTCAACAATCCCAAGGTATAATACTCCAGTGCCCAATAAACCAATTGACATGTTAATCCATTTGCTCGAGGCGTTAGTAGTGCATCTGTATTTTCATGGACCGAAAATTCAAATGACATATATTTTCAGCTTGTTATATGAGACTTTACAAACCTTACAATTGAGGTCATCATTCTACCATTTTCAACTCTTTTGGTGCACATTTTGCCATCAACAATCCAGCACCAGAGGGAATTAACCCAGCTCCGCAAAGATGAAATGAACAATGAAATTATGGTTAGAAAAACTCAGACTAATTTTCATTCAGTGCTCATGCTGACGCCTCTGCTTAGTATGTTGTTGCTCCCGTTGTCGGAGGCTGAGAATCAGGTGAAGCCCCATGCCCACGTAACCATGGAGATGAATGGATATCTGAATAAAGATGCCATCCATAAATCTTCCTAAACACTAAATTCTGATATGGTTAAAAAAAATGCAATAACGGCACCAATCAAAAGGCACAAAAAATACCCATCTAAGGTTCAAATCAACGGCATTCAGCAAACTGTGTTATTCATTATTCAATACTCTTTCCAAGGACAAATACTGCAATCCAAAAGCGAACAATGAATTTGGCAACATAAGCAGTAGGCTTTCCAAATCCAAATTAATTAAAACATCATCATCAAGTCAATTCCTAAACAGCTAACGTGGAAAGTTGAGAAAAATGTGCCATCATCTTCCTTGGAGATGGGTTTGTATACAAAATATAACTGCTGAAACATTCAACTTTCGACATTTCAATGGCGAAGTCCAGGAAAGGTAATAAAGAAGAAAGGAATCAAAGCCGTCTTACCAGTTGGCCTGAAGAGGCGAGCGTCAACACTGCGCTAGAAGCCGTAGCACGCTCTCGCCGTGCCGTATTTGCACTTCGGAAGCTGCAGCACCCGCCGGCCATGGCTAGCCAGGGGAGCCATGGGGCCGCCAAGGTGTTAGCCGCCGGGGGAGGAGCGTTGTGGAGAACCGGGGAAGAAGAAGGGAGTGCAGAGCCGGGGGAGAAGAAGGGGGTGGAGCGTCTGCGACTCCGGCCACCGGATGCTGAGAAGGGAGCCGCGGCGGCGGCCAGCATGAGGCACAGCCCGCAGGATCCAAGCGGGACGTGAGGGGCAGAGGAAGTTTTTTTTTTTTCCTTTTTCCGATTGGGGAAGGAGATTCGATCCCCACTCGAGGCGCGGCGGGGGAGAAGGGGGCTGCGGCCGCAGCCATCGTCGAAGACCCGTCGCCCCACGCAGTATACTACATTTACCCTCACGTGAGGCGACGGAGGGTGATGAACTCCAACTCGGCTGTGCCGCGAGGCGGAGTAGGAACCCCGCGCGACGGGCGACGGCGCCCGCTCGGCCGCTCCGACTCCGGCCTCCGCGCCCTGCCGCCCTCCGGCTCCATCCATCGGCCCGCTTCGGACCTGCGCGGCTGCGCCCCCTGCCCTCGCGGCCCCGCCAGCCGGCCGCCCTAGGCCCCAGCCTCCGACGCCCCCCACTCGACAGCGTGCAGCAGTCCAGCAGGTTGATCCCTACTCGTATACTCCCTAGCATGGATTTGACTTTTGAGCACTGGATTTGTCATTTGTGGATTTCTATTGTTCATGGAGTCCGACTCCCTAGCATGGAGTTAAACGCTAGATATGTTTTAATTATCTTGAAAAGGTTTGTTTGATTGCAGTTGGGAGATAGATGGTATGCTTCTAATGTCTGGATAAAATGAGAATGTGATTTCAGGAATATGCATATGATTGCACAGGCCCAATGGAGCCTGACAGACGGTCGTATAGCTCCTCCAAATCTTCAAGAGCTGCTTTCTTGACATAAAACCAGTGTTGGAAGGATGATGAGAATGACCTAAATCTCATGCTCCATCTGAATAGAGTTATCTTATATGAGCCTATGATGAGGTAGTTCTAGGCTTCTAGTAAATTGCTGATCAAACTATTGTTCTCCACGGTTGCAGGAGACAGTGAAAAGCTGCTGATCAGAGCACATGACGCATCTGATGGTAATTGTCCGAATGCTTTCTCATTACTATCTCTATATGATATGGTTTTGCTCGAGAGTTATAATATTATTTATTACCAGTTAGTTGGAGGCAACTAAAGAAATAGGAGTGTATCTCTTCATCCTTCAACATCTTAGTACATTTACCTTAAATTGTTTTTTTGGTGATCAGCTAGTTTAGCTCTCTTGATGCCATGCTGATGGATATTTTGTGATGCCAAGTTCCAAAGGCCACTTGGTGCTTTGTCATCCTCTGCTTGGATATGTGGCACTAACAGGTTCTCTGGATGCTTTTGGATTTGAAGATTATCTTAACAATAAGACTTTCCGCCATTTGTTTTCGATAAGTCATTTTCCTTCTCTACTACATGTATAAGCATTTTCTCAATAGTTTATGACCACCTTAATATCCTTAGACAGTCTGTTTTTAATAATCTTAACCTTCTGTATACTCTGTACTAATTAGTAATTCTTAGACAGATAGTTTATGACCCTTTGAAGTAAAACTAATTTATCTGGCTTAATTGAAAGTTAGGAGTTCTTGTAAATCATGAGTAAACTTACCAAACCAATTATGTTGTTGTACTTCGAGTCTTGTAGAGGCTATCGGTAATTTTAGTTGGAGAGGTCATCAGTTCAAGAACATTCAGTTTACATGATTGTTTGTCCTAAAAAGCCAAATCTCAGCTATGAGGGGGAAGTGTCTGAGGCCTGGTCCTAAAAAGCCAAATCTCAGCTGCAATGTTTTCTACCCATCTCAATGTCACCAAGTGCACTACCCATGTTTGAACTCTTGAAACCATGTGTTGACCATGGTCCTGTAGGACGTTGCCATGTTTAGGATGCAGCGATGGAGCAAACTGACATATAAGCAAATAAAATTGAGGCATTTTTTTTCTCGATACGCAGGAGAGCTGCGCACCATTTCATTAAGGTAGAATAATATTGATATAGGTGCAGATTCTCTCACAAATAGAAACAGCAGAAGGTGGACACCATTATTGTGCAACAAAATGCGACCCCGCGGTCCAAACGTGATCTCCTGGTTCCACGCTTCCAGGTTCTCCCTCCCCAGCAGAGCGATGACACCCCCAAACCTTCGCGATCTCCCAGTCCTGTGCCTCCCGGCTTCCCTTCCCCCAATCAGCGCTATGCAAAATGAAGGGGCATTCTCCACTAGCAATCCCATCGCGTGCCACCTTAGCTCCTCCGTCCCTGGCCTGCTGGCTATTGTCGTTCGCACACACCCTCCGCCCAACTCTCATTGCTGACACCGTCCGTGGTCATTCTTTCTACTATTTTTTGGATTGGAGTAATTTTCCTGGCAGCCGTTACATACTAACTTACTTGTTTGGCCAAATTTAATTATTGTTTGTGGGTATCCATGCTTAGGTGACTACGCTATGATTACGAGCGCTTCATTAACTTACTCTGTTCAGGACATTAATGGCATATAGCTCCATATCGTGCCTGATGCATGTTCAGTACTATTGTCAAAACAGAAAGGCAATTTAGGCACATAAAAGGCACAAACAAAGAGGGTGTTTTAGAAGTGAGGTTACCTTTGCTTACCTATCAGATTGTGTGGCACATGATAAAGTTGGTGTTTCCTTGGGCTAAAATTGGGATTCTAGCACTGCTTCCGTAATTTGCCACTTACAAATATGAAAACAGTGTTGTTCAGGAAATAAACTTTATCCTTCAATTCTGATTTTATTGACAGTGTTGAAGGCATTCATTTTACAGTTGGATTGTTGACTTGGCCGTGATGGTGCTGGCTGGGATGTGAACTACAAGGAGGAATTTGTGCCAGCGGACCACGGCTTCTACACAAGGGCAAGAAGATGGGATCCAATGAGGAGGCATCCCGTGCTAGCGAGCTGAGCAAGGATGTGCTCACCGTTGAGGACACCTCGCATAGGAAGAAGAAGGTGCTGTTCAGGCACAAGGCCAAGAGCGTCTGCGCCAACAAGTGCTCAGACTCAATCAAAACTTGCAATTGTTGGGTGTGGAATTAATTGGGGATTTGGTATTATTCATTAAACTAAAAGGACTGTGCCCCGCTCATGCTCCTGCCTCGCGTAATCCTCCTCCCCCTTCTCTGAATCATTTGATTCGATTTGTCTTCTCGGGTCAGTCTATCTGCAGTCATGAAATTATAACTCTTCCGCTCTTGTTGTATCAAGTTATGAACCCACTTAAGGCAAAAATTACAATAGATAAAAGGACTCCAGTTATGCAAACTGATTAATTTTGAAACATGGACATTCTATGAACAACACTTACTGACATGCAGGAAAAAGAACATTCAAGAAAAGATTTTTGCTAACTATGGAGGTGGTTTCAATCATGGCCCTCCAAAAGGTACTGCATTTCTTGTGAGAACTTGATTCCGGATTCTAAATCAACTTACATTTTTTTTTCTCATACAGTGCTGCAGATTGCAGGAGTCATTGACAGGCTTGATTTCCCTTTCCACCCAGGGAAGCAGGTGAGCCAGATTTTGTATCTTCCTTTTATTTTAGAAAAAAAAAATATATCATGCCCCAACATAACCCCAAAACTTTGCTAGCCTTTAAGCAACCGTTCCTGTCCAGCTATCCTGTGGCTTCCAGTTTTCCCTATGACACCTCCATTTTTCATATAGGCTTGCCACTGACATAGTGACATGTGCAGATGTGTGGAGATGTTGTGTTGTTGTAATGCTTCTATGATGGCAGCTTAGCTACAAATTACAGCGATGGCAGATATTGCAATCCCTTCTCATGTGAACTTCTTTCAGATGTTGCCAGGGTGGACAGAGTGTATACTAGATAGTTTGACATAGATTAATGTCTATTTTACCTACATTCTTAGAAATTACATGCCAGGTGGTCGTGTTGCTTTGAAAAGTAAAATTCCCTGTTCACATTATCAGTCTTTGCATGAGAGAGCAGCAGTCTTTCGAGGATGGTGATTCATATGATAATTAGTTTCAGATGTTTGAGCACTCTGCTTAATATGCTTCAATAGAACTCACAAGAAAGGACTGCCGGTGAGACTGTAGGACAGAAGGTAGCCACTTGCCCATTCACCGACAATGTTCACCATAGTTTGCCTGTCCTCTCTGATATCATATTTAATTTTTGACTGGTCATATGTATTGGATTCAATCGCAGTGAATTTTTTTATAGAAATCTTTCAGATGGTTTGATTTTTTATTTCTTAGCTTGAATTCAGTAACTATGTTGTTGAGTTAGTTGACTAAGGAAGTTTAATAATTGATGCGCATAGAAGTTTTGTGTTTGATATAATCCAAATTCAAATGTTTAATATTTTTTTTTGTGTCGAAGCTAATTTTCTTTTTGTACTAGAGCCAAGAAACCTTGGTGGATGCTCTGTTTCAAGTCCTTTTGTTCCTTAGGATTTTTTTCTAGATTTCTTTAGCAAGTCCTTTTCAGGCATTATTTATAGACGCATAGTGTATTTATCATTCTAGCTGCTACTTCATGATATCACAACAATACATGTCATTGTAAACTGTCTGAACAGGTCTGTGAGAACATTGCCCCTGGGAGAATGCATAACTGCTGATAAAGGAAATGGGTGGCTCCATGAACACGCTATCAACAATTGGGCTGCCCCTCGGTTGCCAAGCTCACTGCTTCGTTGGGACTCGAAACCTCCGTGCCACGAGCGGCAAATGCAACCACAGTGACAAGGGCGTGGGGCTGTTGACGAATGACGATGGCACTTAGTGCTCAACAACTCCTGAAACTCCATACTGCTGATGGACCCAACGTCCCAGACCTGTGCAGCTGATCAAAACAAAAATGTAGTTTGACACTTTTTAATGTTTGTGGATATGAAACTCATTCAACATGACCAATTGACTGAACATAAATATTTTGCAGCTGATCAAATAGAAGCTCAAAATCTGTAGACTGTAAATGCTTTCGCCTCTTTATTTGTTTCAGTTGTTCTTATGAATTAATCATTTGATCATGTTCTGAAATTTGCTTGTTACTGCGTTTAGGGAACTGCTTAGTGCAATTATTTGTTCCAAGTGCATTACTATGAATCGTCTAGAATAATAATCAGGTTTCCTATTAAATAATGTTTTCTCTAAAGTTTGCAGATAAAACTTGAGCGGTGGGTTGATGCAAACCTTTTTAGCGATGTCACTATCTAATCTCTGGCCTTAAATTGTATCTGACTTTTGCATGAGATGGCAAAACAATGCAATATGATTTGGTTATCTAGCTATTGGCTTATGATGGAAATTTTAGGATAATTTTAATTTACAGGATCACAACACCATCTTAATATAAGTGTACCAGATAGTCGTAAGGAATATAGGTGTTACGATATGAACACGATCGTTTTGATTCCTTGTCAATACTTAAATTATATTCTAAATGTTCATGCTTTTTATACAGAATTGTTATATTCTATGATTGTGTTAATTTCACGAACTTTACTTTTTATTAAGTCTCACTTTATATTGGTATTTAATTTTACATCATTGTTATCTTATCATGCGATTTGTGTGGATTTAAATAAAAGTTTAACTATCCGTAGCAATGGTACGCTACAAATGATATCATATATACTTTAAGATCCATAGAAGCTAAAAATATTAAGGCAAAACGTGTTATAACTCAATGCCAAAAATATTAGTTCATAACATGTTTGGATGAATCAGTATTATGCAGGTAAATATGTTTGGATGAGATAAGGGAATCAAGATTTTTTGAGGAAATTATAAAATAATAAACTAAAATAATTTAGAACGGAGGGAGTAATATTTTTAGGTGGATAGAATATAGATGATGTGCTGATATATGAATGTATGTGTCTATAATATAGATGGTACGGGCTTTTATTTAGTGGCCCCATCTAAAGCCCATTAGTATTACAGCCACCGCCCATTAGTATTACAGCCGCCGCCGTTTCATCATCTTCCTCGCGCTCCATCTTCTGCTCCCTTCCCTACTCGCGCTCGGCCCGCAGGCGACGGCGGTGGCGCTCAGGCTCGGGCTCTCAGCGACGGCGGCGTCAGCGGCTCCCCTTCCCGCCTCTCGCCACTCGCCTCGCGCCCTCGCTTCCATCCCCCGCACACCGGCCGGCGACCCTGCGTAAGCACCTCCTTTTCCCCTCCCGCCTCCGCTGGACCGCCGACGGCGCCTGGCCCCTGCGGCTGCTCCGCGCGCCGCGCGCTGCCGGCGGGCAGCGGGATCCAGCAGCCGCTGCTCCACCAAGGCGGTCGCGCCACTTTGAGACCCCATATCGAAGCGCTATCCGTCCGCTTAGGGCTTCAGCGCGCTGAATCGTGCGCTTAGTGCCGCCTTTTGGAGCCTTGGGGGAAAAGCATAGGCCTGACTACCTTGATATTAATATGCTACAATCTGCACCAAGATAGGCTTAAGTTAGCTCTTTTCCTTGCAAGTGAGCTCTTTTTTCTTAATTTGTAGCTCTTTTCCCTTCGCTTTGAGATAGCATCCATGTTTTTCAGGATGAAGGTGGCACCTTTAAATACAGTTGGACACAACTTAGGGGTAGATACTTTTGATGAGCCAGGTCTATAGTTACGTACAAGCTTTTTTTATGTCCAAACTCCATGTTGCAGTTGATAGTTGACCTAAGAAATGATGCTATTTGGCCAGCAGTCCAAGTTATCAACATTGTTTTTCCAAGATTATAGGCCAGCAGCCTTGACATAAATCCATTATAGTAGCATTTCTTTGATTTGTTGGCCAGTTATGCTTTACATTCTTGCTTACTTGCTTTACCAGTTACAACATATGTTGCCCATTTTGTTTTATTTTTCTAAAAGAAACTCTGCTTCAGTTTCGAAAATGAAGCGGAGATCCAAGAGGCGTGATGATGATGTCACTAGGAGGTCTGTGAAGGAAAGTAAATCTTACAAGACTGAGTCATTGGTCTCAGGTACGGTAGTTCTTCCTCTTTTCTGCTAGCGGCTCCCCCTCCCACCTTTCGCCTCTCGCCAGTCACATCGTTCTCTTGCCTCCATCCTCCGCACACCAGCCGGCGACCCTGCGTACACACCTCCATTTCCCCTCCCGTCTCTGCTGGACCGTCGATGGCGCCTGGCCCCTGCGGCTGCGCCATGCGCCACACATGGCCGGCAGGCAGCGGGAGCCAGCAGCCTCTGCTCCACCAAGGCGGTCGCGCCTCTTTGGGAGCGCTTATGCCCCATAGCGAAGTGCTATCCGTCCACTTAGGGCTTCAGCACGCTGAATCGTGTGTTTAGTGCTGCCTTTTGGAGCCCTGGGTAAAGCATAGGCCTGACTACCTTAATATAAATATGCTACAATCTGCACCAAGATCGGCTTAAGTTAGCTCTTTTCCTTGCTTAAGTGAGCTTTTTTTTTCTTAATTTGTGAGCTCTTTTCCCTTTGCTCTGAGATAGCATCCATGTTTTTCTGGAGCAAGGTGGCACTTTAAATACAGTTGAACTTAGGAATAGGCTAGCTGGTAGATACTTTTGATGAGCCAGGTGTATAGTTACGTACAAGCTGTTTTTATGTCCACACTCCATGTTGCAGTTGATAGTTGACCTAAGAAATGATGTTTTCTGGCCAGCAGCCCAAGTTATCAACATTGTTTTTCTAGGATTATAGACCAGCAGCCCTGACATAAGTCCATTATGGTAGCATCTCTTTGATGGGTTAGCCAGTTATACTTTACATTGTTGCTTACTTGCTTTACCGCATATGCTGCCCATTTTGTTTTATTTTTCTAAAAGAAACTCTGCTTCAGTTTCGAAAATGAAGCGGAGATCCAAGAGGCGTGATGATGATGTCACTAGGAGGTCTGTGAAGGAAAGTAAATCTTGCAAGACTGAGCCATTGGTCTCAGGTACGGTAGTTCTTCCTCTTTTCTGCTAGCCACCCTTCTTCCCCCCACCCGCAATCTCCTCCTCACTAATCTATTTGAGCATTCAAAGTTTACAGTTGCCTTACTGTTTTTTAATTCAACTAGGTCACCTCTGTGGGAACTGTAATCAAGATGTTTGGACTGGGCTCTGTGATGGGCTAAAATATATTTTGTCAAGAAGTGTTGCCTCAATTACTTTGTGCAATGGTGATTATATATGCTGCTCTAGTGTTCTCAGCTCTCTAACTAGTATATATTGAAACACCATCAGTTGTATATGACTAAATTGTGTTCCGTAGGAGACACAACCTTATTTTCATTCTCCGGCATAGCTATAGGATGTGAAAGGTTTCTTACTTCTGCAAGCTTGGCTAGAATTCACAATGATCTGGTGAACAAAGACTATGGTGACTTAAAGGTTAGTGCTGACAATCATCCTTTACTAATCTGTTTAATCTGATCATTGTGTGGTCATTTGTTACCTTGTTGTTTTGTAGATTGAAGTGCGCCATGAAGGCAATGAAGTGTACAATGGGTTTTTGAATGAAAGTGATCTAGATAACAACTTTGCAGTTATAGAAGTCTTTGCCTTCATCGATGTTCATGATGTAGATAGATGTGCGCTGGATATTCTGCCCCCTGGTGAGGAATTACTAGCTGTAGGACGTTGCAGCTCTGGCCAACTAATGGCAAGGATTATGAATTTGAGTGTTGATTTAAGGGCATCTGAGGAGGAGGATTTGCATGACAAGGTGAACCTTTTGTTCTGTTTCTGTTATTATAAGCATGGAGGCGATATAAGTTATTTTATGTAACTCTTGTTCCATACCACTACATTTTGTTCAAATGTAACGCTTGTTGCCTGTCAACTTTGTTGTGTTATTAGGTTTGGGAAGGTGGGGCTCTTTTTACTTTCGATGGGAAATTTGTTGGCATGAACCATTCTTTGACTACGAGAACTGCCATGTTCCTACCATGGGGTACACTTTCCAAGCGTCTGACATGTTTTAGGACATCCTCACCAAAGGAGTCATCTCTTGCGCAGTCAAAGATTTCTAAGGTTAACAGGTATGTCTAATTGATGACGCCCTTAATTAGTTCATCTACTCTATTCTACTGCTCATGAGCTTATAAGAAGTTTTAGCTTTTCTAGATACATTGCTTTTACTATGTATCTAGACATAGTGTACATCTAATTGCATAGCAAAGACTACGTATCTACAAAAGCCAAAACTGCTTATAACAAAGTGCTTATAACAAAATGGAGGGAGTAGCCTTCTTAGTGCTAGAGCCAGGCAGCATATTCATGCAATAATATGATCTGTCTGTTGCTGCTCCTTGGCTTATTTGGCATCTGCGATTTGCTGTTCAGCAACATTTCCTTTTAATGTTAACTTGTTTCTTTGCCACGCCAACTAAAAAATATTTTCTATTCTTGAGTCTCAGCTGCTCTGTACTAGATTAGTCATATTTCTTGTGCCATTGTTGTGTATGTTTGTGTATGTTTCTTACTGGAATGTGCACGCTAGAAGGCAAGGGATTATGGTCATGTTTTCACGAAACATTTATATTTATATCCACATAATTTTAGGTCCTCATTTTTCTAGCTTTTTTCTTTGCGCATGATTCTATCCACGTATATTTCAGCACCATTATGTGTATTAACACACTGGTTTTTGGGTTATTAATTGTTATGTTCTTCTGCATGTTTGGAGCAAGACCGATAGGTGAAAAACGTATCAGCCATGCAGAAGGTGAGGACACAGCCATTCCTCGAGACTGCTTAACTTTCTGTTATCATGCAAATTATTGTAGTTTTAATTGTGATGGTGTGCAAGTTTTTGCTTTTACATTTGTTTATCAACTAGTTTAGCCTTATACTGTTACTATTCTTGGGTATGTTTGTGCACATAGCAACTTCTAGGTAGTGTTGTTGCTTCAATGGAGTTGTGGTTCTTGTGGGTTGGATGCGATCATCCTTCAGAGATGGTATAACATAAAATGTTTTGGTAAATGTATGAGATGGCGTGGCATTTTGTTTGGTTGAGTATAGGATGTCACATGAATGGGTTTAATGGTTACAAATATTAGATTATATCTGTAGAAGTTAATTTTTATCAAATCCATATGATTTTTATTTTATGACTAACTATAGATAGAAATAAATTACTCTAATTTTAATTTAATGTGTAACTAATAATTCTTAATGATTAATATTCAATAATCACCATAGCTAGCACAGCTTGACACAGCCTGTACAAAGTCATTTGACCAACTTTTTGGTATATCATCTTCAGTAAATATTCCTAGAATTTATATCAGCCTATCCTGGACAAATTGGTATGGTTCAACCAAACAGAAGGATGGCAGATTTTCAAGAACCATTATACATATGTCACCCTGTAAAAGTTGGTAGTATGAAATGTTAATCAGGTTATCATCATAATATAACTAATTCTACTTGACGATCATTATGCACAGAATCACGTGAATTTACTTTCCTTGTTTGGTATTAATGTATGTGTATGCCACTGATGGGACACATGACCTCGTTGCACCAGTACACAGAGATCTTGTCAACCAGGAAAAGCTAGATGTAGACTCCAATGGTTACCCTAAGCTACCAGCAGCCATGTTGGGTGGTGAGTTCGTGATTCTAAATTTGCTGACCATTTCCATATTTCCTGTACTACAAATAACTAATCTAATATTTCTCCAGCTGGCCTCGTTCTGGTTAATACTTTTGAGGAGAAATTTGGCGACATGTTTGGTAATGGTGTCTGGAGCAAACTCAGTGAGCAAGCTTTTAATATAGATCACACTGTTGTTGCACTCGCTTCATTCATTGGTGATTGTTATATTGCTGTGCCGTGTACTATTTCATCTATGTTTTGATTTGATCACAACTAGCTGATAACTAGAATCTTGGCACTCAGGAGAAAAGAGGTTTTTTGCATGCACGGGCTTTTTTATTGAATGGAATGGATCTATGATTATTTTGACATCAGCAAGCTTGATCAGAAATTCTGATGATGGGAACGAGGTTGTTGCTGGCTTGCAGGTTGGTGCAACTCATTGTTGTGGCATTGCTTGTTCTTTTGAAGTTCTGCTAAGTCTCATCACTATCATTTGCAGATTGAAGTGAAGCTTCAAGGAAACCGACGCCAAAAAGGGACATTAAAACATTATAATTTGCATTACAACATTGCTCTAGTCAGTGTCGAGGATTGCAGTGATGTTTGTCCAGCAAATACTGTGGTTTATTGGAAGGGTTCTGAAGTAGCAGCTGTGGGGCGTTGCTTTGAATCAGGTGCCTTGATGGCTAAAACTGGGGAGATAATTTCCTGGTCTGGAGCACTTGATTGTGATTTTCTTGTACACTCCTCATGTAAAATCACCAAGGTAATCTTGTTGCATCAAAATGAGTTAGCTACATTGCCTGTTTTGGAATAGAAATCATAACCTGTCCATATTACCTTGCTAGGTTGGGATTGGAGGACCCCTTGTTACTCTGTATGGGGATGTTATTGGCATGAATTTTTATGATAGAAAAATAGGAACTCCTTTCCTTTATTGGAAAGATATTCGTGACATTCTAGCATTGTTTGAGAAGAAAAGGTATTCAACTGCATCATATATTCATTCTTTTCAACATTTTAAGAAGTTTGCCGTAGCATGTTGAGTTTAATCTCATTTTGTTGTGTTTGACAATGACAGGAGGATACTGAGAATTGCTGAAGATGACAAGGAAGCAGTAAATATGTAAGTATATGATGCATGCCTCTATTTTTTTTCTCATACTGATTTATGTCTCTCGTGCGTTGCTATGGGTAACACAACCATCAAAATAGTAATATAGAAATTTGAGGACAACCATTCAGCAGCAGGTGTGGAAGAACATAGATTAATGAGCTAGCAATTTAACGTATGCGGAGAACGATTCAGATGCAAATTGAGTTCATATATATAATTTAACTTCTTTTACCAATTAGCACTAGAAGAAAACCATTTAATTAAGTAGAATTACCATTGTGATAACAAGAAATATCAAAACCACTCGTATAGAAGTTTCATTATTCTGCCAATCATGAGTCGTGACTATCGAATCCTCATGTCACAAGGCATGGAAAACTGATTTTTTTTAGGCTAACTAAATACAATCGTGGCAAACCAAATCTGACTATTGACTATAGAAGTGACAATCTAAGCGTGTGTTCTGGAGTGTCAAACAGAATAAAGACAACATTAGTTCCTGCATAAAAAACAGATATTTTACAAAAGTTATTGAGGACAGCACCAAAGTGTTTCTAACAATATCAATATCTTGGTAAAGTTACTACCAGATGGCAAATAATACAATTGTGTGTTGCGTAAAATACTGGGCTGTACACAATAAGTAGGATAAATGAGACACAAGAATGGGTTGTGTTTTTTACATCACTGATATATTTTGACAATGAGACATAACACCATCTTAAGTCCATCTAAATTCACAATTGTAAAGAGAGATGCATGGAAGGAGCAGTACTTGAACAATTTAGGCACAGTCCTTAGCACTTGCACTGATTATGATTAGGTGCGCCTAGATGGACTTTTAATTGTGCAATAGCTACAGGCCTACTGATTAGTATCATATCAGCAAACCAGCCCAAATCATCAAGAGTCAATGCTTCTATTTGCCTACCAACAAACTCAACATGCCTAAAGGCTATCACCTCCATATATAGCTTACACGACAATAAAAAAGCAACAAAAAAATCCTCCTAAATCACAGTATATCAATAAAAAATGCCATCAGTAATTGATCCAAAATTAATTTCATAATCAGTATGACCTATCCAATGCAACACAAATTCATATGTAGGTCAGCCAGAATTTAAGCAAACCTTCCATTGCATTACCCACCAACACATTCAAGATATTCTTTATTTGTGAGCAACAAGATCTAGAGACAGCCTTTTCAAAAATAAGATCTAGAGACAAAGCCTTTTCAAGATATTCTTTATTTGTGCTTTAATGATAAGGGGTCAACAGCTTTGCTTGTAATCATGAACAATCAATCATATATCCTCTAGAACTGTATGTTTAATAGACTCAGCAACAATCGTGGCCATGCAATTCCATTAAATAAAAACAAATGAGCCTTCATAAGGAGTAACTTACATAGGTTGATTTGGCGTTTTAGTAATCATATGGACAGTTCTGAAGTACACTGCGTCACATAGTTTCAAATTATGCAGCTATTTTGAAACTCATCGCAAATATCATCAAGGGTCAAAGGACACTGATTAGAAATCAAACTGAGTTTTGATAACTTATATTCCATCTCTGATATCCAAAAGGAAGACACTGATTACAACTGTAGTGACACTACCACTATGCTGTGGAGTAAACTTTTCTTATTGCCAAAAAAAAAAAAAAAAAATCAGAGATTTGAATGTATTGGCAGTGTATATATATGCCTAGTGATAGCATAGTGTTAGTTATGATGTGAAATTCCATGAGTCACATGTAAAAAGCACATATCCATCTACCATGTTGGTATAGGTGCATAGATGATTTTTAGTTGGCTTCTAGACAATGCAGGTAAGAGTGACATATAATAGCAACATATTTCGATACTCATTTTGCTTGTCCAAACAAAGCTAGGAAGATGTTGTGCAATCATGATGTACAAAAGATTGCATTAAGAAGAGCTGCCATCAGCATATAGGAAGAAGAGGCAGATCAGCATATAGGAAGAAGAGGCAGTTTGGAATGTCTCTGACCGAGGCAGTTCAGAATGAGTATCTTTTTTGATACAATAATTGTCCAATCGAAATCGATATAATCTACACATTCTAATTTTAGTCAGATTAACTGCTCTCATATGTAAATTGGAAGGCAGATTAGTACTGTGATTGCTCGCACATATCAATATATCTAGAACATTACCGAACTATTTGGTGCTCTAATTACTGGAACCAGATCAGTTGTACTAACTATTACTACTTCAATTCTATGTACGCGAGAAAATAGGCAAGACAAACGCACATAAACAGGCAACAGAAGAAGGCACATATTATCACTACATCGGTTCTTTGCTCGCACATATCTGAGTTCATGGAGCTTCTTTGTAATACCTGCTTCCCAGCGATAGGGATTCATAAGAAGAGGTCGAGGCTTGGGGTCGGCCTCGAGGGCAGGGGAGCTAGTGCTTGGGGCTGTCATTAGCGGGGAGGTAGCAACCGGTGATGCAGAATCAAGGAAGGCCCGTCGAGGTGGAGATGGCAGCCAACAGCGTAGAGGCGTGTGCCAGTAGGGGCGTCGTCTTGCCCAACATCGGCGAGCTGAGCATGAGCGTCATCTTGTATGGCCTCACGGCCCTGGAGACATCCTTCAGGATGTGTAGCAGCCTCCTGCCGAGATTGATCGCGCCGAGCACAGTGAGTCGACCGCATCAAGCGCGGCGTTCGCCAGTATCAGTGGTGCGGATCTGGTGGCAGGGTGTGGATCCAGTGCCCGTCGTGGAGGTGAGGGACGAGACGAACGACAGCGAGGGCAGTGGGCGGCGTGGCTTTGTCCAACGGAGGGACCGTCGTGGGGTACACGGAGGTGCGGCGAGCGGTGGGGATGGAGGTGCGGCGAGCGGTGGGGATGGTGGGGGATGACATTCGCCTAGTTGGAGCAGGGCGGCAGTGGTGGATGCCTTGCCGGCGGCTCTGGGTCTAGAGAGAGCACGGGAGGGAATGGCGGAGTGGGGAGGCGAGGCTTGGCGTGTGTGGCCGCGTGGTGTGTGAGACACGTTTGGGCATTGGGGCCCACCTGTCGGTGTGGAAAATTTTACCAGAGTGGCTTCACCACGACTGGGTAGACAGGTCCTCACGGTATTTTTTAGGTGTAGAGACTAGTACTGTCTATGCATGAACATTGCCAGATGCTTGTCTAGTTTCATGATTTATTATTATTATGGCAGAACACATGCTAGTGAACTGAAGTGCTCCCAAATGTGTTTATGCACAGAAGTGGTTAGTAAAAAAAAAATGTTACAGTCTGTAGTCTGTTGTTTCAAAATGAAGTGAAAAAGTTTCCTTTTTTATCATCCTATTTTTTTTATCATCAGTAATCTTATAATTTTTTCTGCTTTATTTCATTGATGAACTGAACAGGTGGCCTGTGCCCAAACCATGTTGGCGACATCCTGACTGTTTTGATGAGTATGAATCTGATGACGAGGAAAAATTTGTACCCCAATCTGGCAACTTAACCTATTTTGGAGGAAGGAAAATGTTCTTATATTAAATGCAGTATCCAGATCATTGCTGATATGAAGTGGCAGAAGTAGCTAGAGTATGTAAATTGCACTAGGTCTATCTTTATGGTGCTCTAGTAGTTGCTACATTGTCCTAAAATTTGTACCCCAATCTGGCAACTTAACCTATTTTGGAGGAAGGAAAATGTTCTTATATTAAATGCAGTATCCAGATCATTGCTGATATGAAGTCAGAAGTTTATGGTAGGTCTATCTTTATGGTGCTCTAGTAGTTGCTACATTGTCCTATTATTTAAGATCCACACTTTAAATTAGTTGATGAGCATAGAACAATGTTCTCTTGTTGGAAGTGATAGGCCGGGTCGGTCGGTCTGGTAAAAATAATCCTTTTTTTTTTGTGGTGACCTAAGGTTCAGTTGTATCACCTGTTGCTGTGGGGATAGGATTAAGTCTACGTTGGGTTGAGCGCTTCCGAAAAGTGCTCGTGTCAAAAGCAGAAAAGCAAACATAACATGCGAAACCTAAAGTTTTTTATATGCGAAATCTTAAGTTTTTCATAAGCAAATGTTCTTGTGTTCTATGAAGTGTAAAATACATGCTAGGTTCTTAAACTATTAGGACATTTCCATCTGGATCCTTAAATTTTTAAAAATGATTATCTATGTCCTTATTAATCTATTAGAAGGTCCAAGATTGGCAAGCCGCCACAGTTTACGTACCGACTAGCATGCATCGCATGCACATGCAGGCCCTGCCCATGGGTGCGCGTGCGAGGTGCCACTCGCCACCGCTGTGCAGACGCGCGGGCGCAATGCGAACCGCCGACGGTGATGCGGATGCATGGTCACCACGGCGGGCCGGCCATGGCCTTCACCCATTTCAAGAATGCGACAAGTTCGTCCTGCTGCCGAGTTTGAGCAAGAACAAGACGCAGTTGGCGACCGGCCTACCATCCGGGTGCAGATCCAGGCTCGTGGCTACGCTCCGGCGAAGGCACAGGGTGTTGCGGCGTCCTCGTCCTCCGTCTCCGTGCGACTCACCGCTGACGGTCCTCCGGCTTCGCGCGACTCTCCAGCGGCACACGGCTCCTCCGGCTTCGCCGTTTCAGCACTGGGCGTCGAGAGCACGTACACGTTGTGGCCTCCTCTCCCTCCGGCCGTCTGCGCGCGCGTTGAATGGCTGCTGGGTCCTGATTAGCCCTAGGTGAAGTGAGTCGCCTTCTTTTACAGATCGGCGCACGTGTACATACGCCGCAGCCAGCTCCGAGCGTACACACGTGCAAGAACACTGCGTTTGCTACTATTTCAGGTATTGTTTGGCTGCACACCAATACACCTCAATGTTTGTGGAAAATTGAAGTGAAATTTGAACTAAAATACACTTCAATCCCCTACAAACCGTATAGATTGAAGTGTATTTGGGAGCAGCCAAACAAGGCCTTAACATGCCGTGAACGCGTGACACGCTTACGCGCATGCATGGGGATATCTAATATTTTGCCACTCTTATTGTTGCGCATTCGCGGATTGCCAGCTTTATCGTGCGACCTATAACTTTGCCACTGAAAACAGTGACATTGCTACGTTATTGCCATTTTTGCTGACGTGGCACGCTAGCTCAGCATGAATTGACGTCTCCGTCACGGCGCTCGTCAGCTCCTTTGTGCCGTTACTGCTTGTGGGGCCTAGCTGTCAGTACGTACTATTCATCTTCTCTGTTGGGAGATGACTATGGCGAGGTCTTACTTGTCAATTAGGACCAACCTCCATAAACAGCAACAACGACGTGACGGGCGCAGGGCATGCATGCTTGTGCGGTGGAGCTAGCAGAAGTCCCTGCCGGTGCAGTGGAAGGTCAACGCGGCTCCCCGGCATTGCCACGGATGGTCCCTGGAGCTCGAGCGCGTGGCTGCGCCGCTTGCCGCCGAACCGCGTACCCGCCGCCCTTGCCGTTGCAGTGCGCGCACGGATCCACCTGGAGGCTGGAACGCGATGAGGTGCATGTGACCGCGTCAGTGGCCGTAGAGCGCGCCCGTGAGCCGCGCTTCGAGCCTGACCTGCAGGTGCCGGCCAGAGATGCCATGGCAAGCGCTGTGCGTAGCCGGGAGACCGCCGTGCGACGTCTTGTTGCGCTGCTGCTTCGGTGGAGGTGGCGCCCCCTTGGGCGGCGAGGACAAGAAGTCCTCCGAGTGGAACGATGGGCAGCTGGAGGAGGACACCATGGCCGCCTCGTCCTCGTCCTCGGCCTCCGAGCCCTTCCCGGAGCCGTCCTCCGCGGCGCCATGGCTTCTGCTCTTGACGAGAACTGGCCACTTGAAGTTCCTCCAGGAGAAGGAGGTAGCGCCGCTACTGGGCTTCAATGGCGCCGACGAGCGTCGCCGCGCGGGCAGGTCAGCAAGGGACAGGTGCGCGAGGAGGAGGGAAAAGAGGGGTCGAGCGTGCACATGGCGCTGCGACCGACGCCTGGGCCGGTGAGGCTGCCTACCCGGCGGCCCTTCCCCTGCATCGGCCAGCCATGGCCATGTCCCAACGAAGAAGAGGAACAGTAGATACTGACAACCGGGCCCCACAGGCAGTAATGGCACAAAGAAGGAGTTCACGAGCGCCGTCAGCACTGAGATGACGGAGGCGTCAATTTATGCTGAGCTGGCATGCCACGTCAGCAAAAATGACAAAAATATAGCAATGTCACTGTTTTTGTGGCAAAACTGTACTCCCTCCGTCAACGAAAAACTGCAGTTATAGGACCGAAGGGAGGTATTAAGGACCATGGAAAATGACTAAAATACCCCTAAAAGGTTGATCTGACATTCACTGCTGGCTTGCGGCAGCAGGAGTATACGCGGCAGCTGCTGGTGACCTTTCTCTCTTTTTTTTCCCTGCCGCCGTAACGAGTGGTGGAGATGCGTGTTGGGCTTTTTTTTTAATGACGAGAGCTCTCGTGGTGAGCTGGCAGCAGTGGGCTGATGTCTGCTACTGTGGGTCCTCCACCCTAGGGCCGGTGTACGAGTAGTAGCTTGGTAGGCTACTTTAGCGTTTTTTCATGGAAAATTTTAAATTTTTGGATTGCAATTTTTACCAGACGGAGGGAGTATGTTGCACCATAAAACTGGCAATCGACGACTGAGCCACTATAAGGATGGCAAAGACTACGCCGCGCTGTCGACTACCCGTGGCCCGTGGGCCAGCCAACATATAGTCCATGCTCACCGGCCAGCCATCGTACGGACGCCGGATACGAGGTAGCACTAGCAGTGGCTTTGCTCCTTATCCTGCATGTACGTGACAAGCACATACATACAGGTGTACGCGTATACACTGTGAATTTTAACCTGACAAAAATCCATCAAACACTCGGGTCATGGCAACCCGCGTGCTTGTTGACGAGCTTGATGGCCTTCATGAGCTCCCCGAACGCTTAGGACGACCGGACCGTGATGGCGACACTCACTACTGCAGAAAACAATATTTAAGACAGATGAGAAATGATGTTAGTGATGGTGAAGTTATGCGTTTGAATTCATCTCTGATGAAGCAATACTTAGTGAAGGATACACAACCGTCTCAGATACTGAAACAAAGGAGACGGTGCGTATATAACATGTCTATTATGAAGGCTATTTGAGACGGCTGATAATTCTCGTATTGAGACAGTTTTCGTAAAAACCGTCTGTGCCTGCTACTGATACGATGGCGCTTGGAGTTTTAGCACTACAACCATCTCCGTTGAGTGACTAGGATACATGACGGCATTTGCACACGTCTCAAATATGAAAATAAAGATAAGGGCCTCATATTTTTTTCCCACAACCAAATCAAAGAAAATCAAGTCATTCGTAAATTAGAGACGGATGTAAGCAAACCCCACCATAGAGGTTCCCACAAGCAGCACAAATTGCATAGGTTAATGAAAGCACATGTGTCTACATACATGATTCCCATGTTTTAAAAAACACAACATTAATTGAGTTCGAAGATCTAGCTAGCTAGCTCTAGGGTTCGCACAAGCAATTTTTAGTATTTTCACATGCAAGTTGCAGTGGATTATTCCCCCAATCGAGACATCAGGAATGGGGCAATATCTTCCTAGATTCCCCGCAGCACACTTGAATCTAGGGCTGTGGTCAACACCTCAAAATGCTTGCATAAAAACACACAACCTTTGAGATAATACACAAACAAAAACAATAGAACAATACAGAGAGAGAATCCATTATTTTATACTGAAGGATCTTCACAAATTGCAATATGTGTTGCTAAGGTCATGTGATGTACAGTGTAGAAACCACAAGTATTGTTAATGGGTTGCTGGTGGCACTAGCAAAAAAATTAAGCATGAAAATTATATCAGTACATACTAGTAGGAATTGAAAAATAAATAACTTTTAAGAAAATAAAATTCTTTTAATACCATGAATTTAGTGGCATGTGAAAGTGCACCCTTAGTAGCTTGCTTCCTTTTGTAATTAGAAAGAAGAAAGGCCCTGCAATCATGGAACGTGACCACGTGGAAAGTATGGTTTCCCTCCTATAAGTTAAGCAAATCAAGAAAAAACCTACCGGTTAATCAATGCTTTCAACAAGGTATGGTCCCACTGTTTAGATCCGCCAGAATCAAGGTAAAGGACCTTGTTCCACTTCAGGATGACCTTGTTCCACTGCCGAGCCCAAAGGTGCTTGTCGTGCACGCGAGCACGGTAATGTGCTCATCAAGGCGCTTGCGAACCTCCAGTGATGTCTAGATCGAGGATGTCGATGACCTCGGCAGAGCTCATCTCCTCGTGCAGATCCACATGTGGCCGCCCTATAAGTGCATCTAGTCCTTAGTGGATTTTGGTGAATTGAATGTCTACTAAATTAAAGGTCTAACAAGTTTGCTGTGTTGAGCAGGAAAGCGGTCATGTTACATATACATGAATATTAAACAAGTTGTGAATCAAAGGCTCAACTTATGTAAACTTGATGATATTCCACATAGTGTTGAATTAAAAGCCAAAGTTGTGTATTGTTGTATTGGAAGATCATAGAAACAATATAGTTCAAGCAAAATATAACAACTCAAATAAAATTGATGAAATGACTTATATGTTGTGGGATATCATAGCTGCATGGGAAAGCAAACATATTTGGTTCATGACAAATGAGACATAAGTTGATAACTTTAGATCGGCCTCGATGATGGCTTGTTTTGCATGAATAAGAAAAGTTTGATAATGAAGTGAATGATAGGAGTGTCAAGCCAAAATGAAGAGGATTTGAGGAATCATGAACTGGCTTGACCACATTGATGTTGATCCATATATGTCTATATGTGAGTCAAACTGAAGCTTGACTGATCTCAGCATTCTTATTTGAAAGATATTCAAGCAAGGATCATAATATTGAAGAAATAGTTTTCAATGAATACTTAATATAGTATGACTTAAGTATGGCTTAATAAGGTGAAGATAGCAAGGGAAGGGTATCGGGGGACTAAGTGAAGGTGAAGGTCAAGCGACGGCTTCAGGACCAAGGTACCATGGCTAAGGTGAAGAAGAGTACTTGCATTGAGTCGAGAAACTAATCAAGCTATAAGGAGTCATATTATATTGAGGATCAAATCATTAGTGAAAGTGACTTGAAGCCATGAAGTTAAACTTACATGTGTTAAAATGGTTCAAGTCACATGCTTAAGGTAGTTTTGCTCAAAGAGAAGAGACAAATATGATTGCAACCCCTTATGAAGTGACATTGAGAAGAAATGGCATATGAAGACATTGAAGACTTAAGTGGTTGAAATTGGTTATTTATTCTTGATCTTGAGTATAGGTATGCCGTACTATCAAGGAGGATGCAATACGAATTATAAACAAGTCTCAAGTGCTCAAACTAATCGAACCTAAGTGCTAATATGAGAGAAAATACTTAGTACTACACCTGCACTTGTTGATCTTAGGAATATTCTCTGCTGGGCTAGATAGCCCTCAAAACAAGCTTTCTAAAATATCTAAAATCACTGAAAACGGAGTTCGAAGTAAAAAGATATGGCTATTTTTGTGAGCTAACATGTGCTATTTCTGGGAGGGCGGCAGTGCCGCACTTCCAGGGTGGTAGTGCCACTCTTATACTAACCTAACGGCTAGTTTGAGTGGATTAGGTATATATACCCATCCCACAGCTTCTGGTCGTGCTGATGATACTCTAGACATTGCAAACTCATTCTAAAGCCTCTCCCAACCCTCTCTTTGTGAGAGTGATCCACTTAGTGTGTAATTAAGTGTTGGGGCTATGTGATTAAGAGTTTGAGAGCAGATTAGAGCAAACCTAACCTTGAACACTTGCTGAGCTTCATCGATCTTCGTTGTGCATCTATTACTCTTGGAGGTGAAGCCTCCTAAACGGCTTGACGTCGCCCGGTGAGCTCCCGTGCTTGTGGTGAGCCACGGGACAGTTTATATTACCCTTGTGATTTAGTGAAAACCTCTTATCTCAAGAGTTAACTCTCTTGACTTGAGACCAAGGGCAAGGCAAGCCTTGGTGGCGAGCTAATCCTTGTGTGGATACCCCAACAACGTGGAGTAGGCTAGCCTTGGTGGTGACGCTGAACCATGGGATAAATCTTGTGTCTTGCTTCTTGTATTTTGAATTATATTATTTGTGTTCCACTTGGTCTACTTGGTTGTGAGTGTTTGTGAGTGTAGGTACTTAGTAGACTTTCTCTTGGACACCTCTAGAACATCTCCACCAAATTTTGTCTGCAGCCAAGCTCTCTACAGAGTGTGGTAGTGCTGCACCTGAAGTGAGACATTGTTGCAGAGCGGCAGTGTTGCCCTCTAATCTGATTGAGTTTCAAGTTAAGATTTTGCAGTGTTGTCACTGAATATCTATAGTATCTCATCACCAAGTTTAGGCTGTATTAGACTTAAAATTGTAGGGAGGTAGCATTGCCAAAAAAGGGGGTAGCACCACCCTTAATTCATTTTATGTTTGAGCTAAAATTATTGCAGGCCTATTCATCCCCCTTTAAGCCTCCTTAGCGATATCAAGGTTCTTACACGACCAAGTGGCTGCCGAGTGCCTCGAACGAGGTGAAAGCTACAGCGCCACCATGGCGCTCCTCCGCTGCACCCCCTCTGCCTGTGATGGGTTCCCATGTAGTCGGATGGCCATGACAAGTCTGTAAGGACAAACATGTGTGGCGTGGTGAACACGCGGTACAACTTCTGCCTGCTGGATCCATCTGAATCTAACGCGATGGGCGTGGAGAGGCAGTTTCCTATGTCGGTGCTGCTGGCCGTGACCGTGGCGGTGGCGTAGTCCTGGCATGCTGGAAGCAGATGGTGGCCACGGCGCAGGTGCATCCATCCGTCCAGCACGGCGCCGCGGGTGGCTAGGAGAGGAAGAAGTTCATGTGGCACGTCTGTCCACGACAGGGTAGCCGCATGTGAAGCGCGTGACCTGGATGAGCATGTTACCGGGTTCCAGGAGAGGAAAAAGTTACCGGCTCTCAGCTGCCTCTATGGCATGGCCACGTCAGATGCTGACGCTGGTGTGGCAGGTTTTGGACTTTTGGTGTACGACAACAATAGATTAGGGACCTAGATAGTCGCTTTTTTAGTTCGAGGATTTAGATGGGAATGCCCTAAAAATTTAAGGACTGAGAGTGCATTTTACTCTTCTACAAAATTAGAAAGCCAACCAAATAGACTAAACCTAAAGCTATTATTCAGAAGTAGATGTCTTTGTGTAGTGTAGTTTTTGGGGCACCTTAGATTTTGCTTTTGGTTTTTTGCTATTTGAAATGGGTGCTAAGAGCATCTCCAGTAGCTCTTCAATAGAATTCTCATGATAATAGTGATAACAGAGATAATCAATACCACCTTTTGGACTATTGGATGAGATGTTGAGGCTGGAGCCTAATAATCTCGCCCAATATCTATGGCAGCACTATTCTACATCCTAGGCTACACCCAATAGCTAATACTAACCAATACTGAGCAGGTTCAGTATTAGTCAGTAGTTGGCATATGTTAGTATTATGAAATACTGAGCAATACTGATATATATATATATATATATATATATATATATATATATATATATATATATATATATATATATATATATATATAGGGTGAGGCTATTCCGTAGCTGGCTACAAAATAAGTTATTCTGTAGCCATTTTGAGTTACGATAATTACTATACTAATTTACAAGAATTATAGTAACTCAATTACTATAATCGTTACGATAGTTGAGTTACTATAATACATCGGACTATTTACCATAACGGTTATAGTAAACCACTTTAGTGAGAAGTTACTATAATACATGGGACTGTTTACCATAACGATTATAGTAAACCACTTAGTAAGAAGTTACTATAATTTAAAAAAATAGTATTGTAATTATCGTAACTTAAAGTTAAAAGTTATTCTATAGCCAGCTATAGAGAGTAATAAGTATATTATATATATATATATATAGTATATTCTATATATATATATATATATATATAGATTGAGAGCTTTGGGCTTCATATAGCAGAGAGGAAGTCCGAGCTAGCCATCCCTATCTAGTTCAACCAGCTGCTGACGCACGCAAGTGGATTCAGGTGGTGATGCGTGTAGGTGGGTTACCCCCTAGACCAAGCACCTAAAATCTCTGGACAGACTATATATAAACATTTTTTGTCGTGACAATGTATAAAAACTAGTGTTTGAGTGAATCAAAACTTGTTTGCCGTATAAAAACCTCTCTACGAGCTAGTTGTTCTACTCGACAGACTAATGCGGGCTAACACATGTTGACACATACTGACATGCATGAATCCACTCTAATCCTCTTCCGTTTTTACGATAATTTCTCAATGAAACATCAAATTTAAAAACGGTTTTATCATTGAACTCATGATATTTTTGTGCATGATTCAAGATCTATTGTAAATATATATTTGAAATTCATAAATTCACACAATAGGATATAGAGTTTTATGCTGCTATCTGCACATAAGATCTTATGAACGAGTACATATAAATATGGTAGACGCACTGTCCTTTACTAAAATTGAAATTTGAATCACAACACTTGAATCATAGCACTTGGAGGTGGAATGGATGCATAGAATAACTTATCAAGATGCATAGAATAGTTTTTAAAACTGATATTGCAGAATTTTTTCATTGGTTGAATAAAAGTTGTATATTTTACTGTATTAAAACCTTCTCCACGAGATAATCATTTCACATGACAACCGTGATTGCCTCCAACAATGTGGATCCATGCAGGCCGCACATGGAGCCAACCTTGTCTTCTCTAAAATTTGAAATTTAAAACATGTAATGGACGATTGAATGCATACAAACTAGTGCTTCTATGAGTAAACTATAAGTATGCAACTGCATAAAAGCCTCTGAAGGCCATCGGCACTTAGAATGTCATAGAACAACGTATACAAATTTTTTGTAACAATATATTAAATGCATACAAACTAGTGCTTCTATGAGCAAACTATAAGTATGCAACTACATAAAAGCCCCTAAAGGTCATCGGCACTCAGAATGTCATACAACAAAGTATATAAATTATTGTAACAATGTATATAATGCAAACAAATTTATAGTTAGCTATGCATAGAAACTACACACACATACACAAAACTCAACAAACAAAAAATAGGTATCGTTGCCACAGATGTTGGGGGAAATGCTTGCCGCTCGTGCTTGTGGAGGGAATGAAGCCACAGCGCTACAAGAGTCAGAGACACTGTGCCCCCCAAACCCCAGAACGGGTAGCTACACAATATGATTCAAGTGTTGTGATTCAAATTTTAAATGTTTACAAGAAACGAGAGCGCCCACCATGTTTCTATGTACTCACTCACAATATTTTATACGCAGAAGATGGCATAAAACTCTATAACCTATTGTGCGAATTTATGAATTTAAAAAAATTGAAAATATATTTACAATGTATATTGAATCATGTATAAAAATGTTAGGAGTTTAATGGTGAAAACCGTTTTTGAATTAGATGCTTTGCTGAGGAACTATCATGAAAAAATAGAAGAGATTAGAGTGGATGCGCGCATGCTAGATATGTCAGCATGTGTCAGCCCGCATCAGCTTGTGTCAGGTGGACCAACCAGCTCGTGGAGAGATTTCTATACGATAACGAAATGGTTTTGATTCATCAAACACTAGTTTTTATGCGTCATCGCGATAAAAACTTTTCCATACAGTCTAGCTAGGGATTTTATGCGCCCGATCTACTGGGTATGGAGGAGTCTCCACCTACGCACGTTAGCACCTGCATCCACCTACGTGCATCAGCAGCTGGTTGGGCTAGATAGGACATAGGAGGGGCTGCCTAGGGCTTCCAATAGCTACTAGGAACCTGAGGCTCCCAATAGTGGGACCCTATATATTCTTTTCTTCTCTCCTATAGGTGCCTTCTTTCTCATCTCATCGCAAAGCCTCAATCATTTCTTCTTTCCTTTTCCTAGCCATGGCGCCTCCACCCATCTATCCTAGCCAAGGAGCTCCCTGGTCCCCTCAACCCCCAGCCATGCTACTTCGCCCCCTCGTCCTCGCCTCCCTGGCCATGGCACTTCTCTATCCTGGGGATGGTGCTCCTCCATGACACCACATCGAGAGCTCGGCCCCTACGCGTAGGATTGAGCACGGTGTCCTCATCCTTGGATGTGGCTTCGGCTGCACCATTTCCAGCCTCCCATGCGTGTCATCCCCAACCTCGGTGGCCCTCCGCCCCCGACATGGCCGTGGACATAAACTCCTGATAGGATCTAAATGGCTAGGGGGTTGAATAGCCTGGTGAGAACATGACACTTTGGATATGAGCATTGATTATAAGATGAGCTCATTCCTATATTTGTATAATGATTTTTGGTACAATTTACTTGGTTTCACATGTACATGTCCTTATTTGCTTGTACATGCAAAAATATCTCAAAAGTTCATCAAAGTTGAAATTTTAGGTCATCAGCAACCCGAATTTGTTTCATTGGAAAACTCATAACTCATCCATTTAGATTGCAATTGAGCTAGCACTTAGTGGAAATCTTGTTTGGTAAGCTTTCAAATAGATCTGGTCTCACATCAATATCACGTTGGCAAAGCCTCCAAATCATCAAGACATGTTGTCTCTGCTTCTACCAGGAGTTACACCGTCATTGGGCTTGTTATATGCCCTTAGGACCTTGGCCCAAGTTAGAGCATTTGGCCAATCTAACCGGTAATGGATACAGGATAGCAAAGCCCAAACCAAACAAGTATCCTTGCTGCTTGCAACAAAATTTATTAAGTCCACATGTTCCTTGTAAGGTAGCAGCCACACAAGCCTAAATTGCACTCCTGTTGGACTGTACAACTGATATGCACTCATATTATTCTAGAGGAGCCATAAATTAACCTGTGCTATTAACCATCATTTCTAATACCTCCACTAGCCATCTTAGTTGCAAGCACCATACAACCAATAGCATATGTCAGCAAATTGCAGTGCTCATGAGTTATGTTTCCTTCCTTCAAATCAAACTCTCCATAGTTCTCTTCTAGCAGAAAAGCGTAACTAAGAACCAACTGGTGTTTCATCCAAAAGTATGTGATTAAGTTAATTAAGGTCCCTATTGATGGTCGCTAATATATGAATTTAACCATCAACTAGCCATAGAAAAGGATGCAATTGCGATCATCAAAGTAGATATAGGGTTTGCACTGACAGAATTCCACGAGTTTTGATGTTTCACTGTTTCTAGGTAACGATTGGGTGCTTTGGTGGGCACCTATTTAAGGGTTTGGTCGGCTTTAGGAATTTGGTTTAGCACTTTGCATCCATGGAGCTAAGCAAACCTTCTTCCATACTTTTCATGACATTGCTTGATCTAGAGAGTGATTGTGAGAGCTTCTAGTGTATTTGACAAGTGATTGATCATCTAGTGGCACTAGAGAGCGTTCTTGCTACGTGCAAAGCTTGTTACAATTGGTGGTTGCCACCACCTAGACAGTTGGAGCAGCGGAGCTGGAGTTGAGTAAGATATATTAGAGACTATTCTTAGCCACTCCAGAGGATTTGTGAGGGGGTTCTTGACTTTGTCCCCATGGGAGATTGCAAAAGGTGCACTAGTGGATTTATGTGACTTGTGTTGCCCTCATCTTATAGTGATTCTTGTGGTGCCTAGTTGAGGCTTGGTGTGGTGCCAATTAATCGTTGAATCCTAAGTGAGTGTGCCGTCACAATAAGGATAAAGCGTGTTGGCAAGCATGCGAACCTCCGTAAAAATCTGGTCTTCAAGTTGTGGATTGATCCATCATGATCGACTTGGCTTTATCTCTTTAATTGGATTGAATTGGCATCTCGGGTTTCATTGAATTGATAAGATGGTGATTGGTCTACTCCCGAAGGTATAATTTGCTTCCAAGATCCTCACCTCACGAATTATCTTATTGAAAGTAGCTTATTAGTGTCGGTGTCTAGAATGAACACTAATGAGTAATCAAAATGAGAGCGGACTTATCCTCTGGATGGTTTCCGAGTGGACACAATGATGTATACTGGTTCAGGTAAGTCACCCTATGTCTAGTGAGAGAGGGTTCGTGTTACTCAAGAGCTTGTATAGGGCAATACAAGACAGTTGCAAGAGAGGGAGGGCATCCCAAGTCTTTGTGAGCAAGGGAACAAACTAAGTTGTGTAGGTGTGTTGTGCGGTATGCAAAGTGCTGATCGAGAAAAATTGCCTCCTCGTGCATGAGCCCAAGTCCTCCCTTTTATAGCTGAAGGGTTCATAGTAGCAGGTCATGCAGTGTGAGAGCCAAGTAACTTAAAGAGCAAGGTCATGGTGGGCCCTGGGGAAATCTCAAGGACTGTAGCAGCCTTCGTCCTCCTTCTCCTCTAGGAGATCTTTTTGACGTTGTTCTTCATAGAGTGCACTGGCCCGTATGCGCAAAATCTGGCGTAGGGCACAACACCATTAGGTAAATGAGGAGAGCACTGGACGTAGACATATAGGGCGCAACGACGCTAGATGAATAGGGGAAGCGTCGGGCATAGATGGGCCCTCCGAGGAGTTACTGTGGTGGCCGCCGTACTTTTACGGTACCCATGGTGTCAGTATAATGGCTTCTTCCTTCCTTCTGCTCTTCGGGTCACAGAACATGACCACCTTTGAGCCAGTACGAGCCCTAACGCCATTGGAGGGGATTCATACTAGAGCAGGAAGGGGGCATCGTCCGTATAGGAATGGAGGGAGAGAAAGCAGAACATGGGTTGTTGTTGAGGCGGAGCCGTGGTGGCAACGTAAGATCCGATGGTTACGTTGGGGTAGCGGCCGCCACTGTTCAGGCGCGACGATGATGATGGCGGTGTTGCTCTCGCATGTCGGGAAAGAGTGCGTGCACAGTAAAGGATGGCCATGCGTGCTATACGGGCGACTCTTCTTCAATGCTTGATCCCGACCCCTTCCCTGAAAGGGGGTCGGCTCTGATTTCTCCTAACAGAGAGGGGTTGGGTGAATCAAAAACACCCGGAGGGGTTGAGATCGTGGGAGCGCGTATTGGCCCCTGGAGGCGAGTGGCCGGAGGTAGTTGGGCCGCATGCGTCAGCCCAAATCGATCCTAAGCTAGGCAGGCTTGGTCGTCCTTGGCTGATGGGATTGGACTTCACAGATGTGGGCTTAGATGAGCCAATTTTGTTTTTAAAGAGTGCCTGAATTCAGCCTTTTGAGGGGCCATAGTTTTTGGCCCCCAACGGTAGCCCTCGAGCATGGAAGGGAGCAAGTGCTCTCATTCATGCTAAGCTCTACAGGAGCAAATAGGGGGTTGGCCCTTGAAGACTGTCCAGGGGGTGTAGCCCCGAAGCCTTTTGCAGAAGTGATGTACTCCTGTAGAGGCTTGAAACGGGTCATGGGGGTTGTTCGAAGGAATGTGTAGGTCGAACTGGAGACTCTTCTGGTGGGTGCGCGTGAGCGCACCCATCGAGTGTAGCCCCCGAGCCTTTTGCAGGAGTGGTACACTCCTAAAGAGGCTTAAATCGAGTCGTGTGAGACGCGTCAATCGCAATGAGTCTCGGTTGGGCCCCTGGGTCCATCGTCCATCATGCAGGGGTATTCTAGACTTTGCACATCCCAGCACGACGCCTGAGACGATGGGATCGCGAGGCTTCATGACATCTGGTGCGGTTTGCACGGGGCACATGGCGCGGCGGTTCCACTTCGGTCTTTGGTAAGTGTAGGTAACTCAATGACATGAGTAATTCCATCGGATGTGCTCGGAGATAATCACTAACTCCCGGTGTTGTATCAAAGAGTTATGATTTTTTTAATTGGTCAGTATTGTCATGCCACTAATGCCAAAGGGAGTGGCGTGACAAGGTTTTCCACGTCGAAAACGCTGACATATAAGATCTTGTCACGCCAATGCATGTGGTACGACAACCTTATTTAATAAGGGTCAAGTCGGTAAACTTTATTTAGGAGGGACTAATATTAAAATATTTTATAGAAAAGTTAATAAATACAAAATTCATCTCCTCCCGTCGGGCGTCGTTTTAATAGGCGTCAGCATGGATTCGTGAAGGTGCCATAAATCTGGGTGTCCTTCAACAATTCTAGAAATTCATTTATTTATTTATTTAGGGATGAAGAGAGTAAGTTGGAACTGGTGAAGTGGTAAATTACTCATCAGTGCTCTAACTTGGAAAATATTCCAGTTACTAGATGATTTGGAGTACCATAAAAAAGCCCCTGGAACATTATAAGAGATCAAAACAAATATCAAGTCGAGTAAAAGTTAAAATATCAGTGGATCACCATTATTTGTGTAATGATACATGTGCATTCAGTTAAAATATCAGTGGATCACCAAGCCATTCAAATATTTTGTAACCATGCACGGCATGTAAGTGATGCCTATTGTTTTTTTCGAAGACTCAGTTACAGATTCTCAGACACTTATATACACGAGTGCACATTCACCCCTATGAACACACGCACGCACACCCTACCTCTATGAGCAGCTTTGAAGAACTAAGATGGACCGGCAAATCTCGAGATTGACGAAGCCACCATAGGTGCCTCGCTGTCGACGGACACGTCGCCTACAACTGAAAGCATAGCGCCGTTAAATCCTAGAATAAATCTAGAAAAATTCGAGCACCCGTGTTAAGTTTGGGTGGGCAGGTTCTACCACAAAGAACCCAACTAGTTGAGCTACGCTCAGTTCGCGTGATGCCTATTGTTGGTTTTGCAAAAGCAGAACAAAAAGCATTATTTGCACAGAACTCTAGTAGTTTGGAACAGTTTAGTTTCAGCACAAGACATTGCTAGGGCGCGGCTTTGATCCACATCCCTAAAAATACTAAGGCCATGTTCGTTTCTATGGTATTGAACCTCAGAAATAATTTTTGATCGAATTTATTACTTTGATTTGTATAACAACTGAAGTAATTCCGACAGGAACAAGTCGTTCTGGAGAAAACGAACGTGGCCTAAATATACCGGCCAGAACAAGAATTGGTACTAAATACAGGTCGGGTCCCTAGAGACATGACATCTTTAGAACCCGTTGGTAACATCATTCCAAAACTATTAGTACAAGTCATTTCTCCAGTGAGAGCACAACTATAATATGCAGCCATGCTAAATCAGTGTTTTGGTAACACTAACTAGTAAATTTATCTAGATCGTGTGTCTATTTCGATGGCTTAGCTCAAACGGACATGGAGATTTATACTAGTTCAAGCATGAATAACCCTATATCCAGTGTGCGACGATTGTGTTGCTTGAGCTTTTATTTGTAGTAGAGGTGTACAAACTAGTGAGAGAGAGAGAGAGAGTGAAGCTCTCAGGTCTCCGTAAGTATGTTGAATACGAATGCTGTGTATGTGAACATAGTAGTAAATGAAGTGCACTGCCTTTCTTTTTATAGTCCAAGGAGGGAAAGTGGCGTACACGAGTTCTATTTCTACATAGGGCATGTTCCAAGCGCTGCTCGGCAGAATGGAGGGAGAAAGTCTCAGTCTTGGCCGTGGTCCTGCTCTATGCTATGCTTCCATACCTGACTGGTACGATCCCTTCTAGGGCGTGCACAGGTGTTCAGGTCCGGCATGGTTGCGTTGTACGCTTGTCTCCACGTGGTTCGTGTTGTGTCTGGGTCCTGCTCTGGGTTAGACTGTCCGCAGCACGTTTGGCAAACAGTCCTCCAGGACGCGTTTACCGGGCGGGCAGCTGCAGCGCCACACGGTAAGCCGTCCGGTAACCTCCCGGACGGGCGGCCGTCCTCCATGGCTGGCGGAGGAAAAAGGCGTCCGCTACGCGCGCGGGGCCTGCGGGGCCTCATCGTCCGATGTTTGTGTCTCGTCCTCCTCCAAGTACTACGCGCGCGGGGCCTCGTCCTCCATGGTTGTGTCTCGGATGAGGCCTTTCTTTCTTTTGGCCCATGTTGCTCCAAGTGAGTTTTCCTTTCCTGCTTGGGCCTGTAATTATTTTTGTGTTTCTTAAGAGTGGTTCCCTGATGTTGTTGATACCGAACCCGTCACAATGTCTTTATATTGGCTTTATGTCTCGCTTTTTACCAAATTCTCCATTAGTAAAAAGTATTTATAACCATTTAAAGACCGTACCGGTCACCCAAAGTAAATTGCAGTGTATAGTTTTGCTTCTTCATCCTCGGTAAGTACACTGCTCTTCAATTCATAGAAAGAGTAATAATACCAGGAAAAAACCTTCGGCTCTGGAAACCGCATTTTACCTGTGTCTGTGCAACAAAAAACTTCTGCTGGAAACCATATTTCCTGTGTGCCAAAACCCGTTAAGGAAATGAGAAAAATCGTTTGGGAAATTAAAAAAAACCGTCCAGGAAATGGGAACAGCCGTTTAGGAAATTAATTCTTCCAGGAGTCCGACAGGCAAATCCCATCAAGGATAGCTTGACAAGGAAAATGGAATGCCTGTCAGCTACGACGACAGAAAGTATTTTCTGATGGTGTTTTTTTTTTTCATCATTGGGAATTTTCCCTTGACGGCTCCCACATTGGGAGTTTTCTAGGCCTCAGATTTTACATACTATTAGGAACAGTGAAGTTCAATGATTTTCCTGTTTTTTATAAAGTACTATCTTTACCTAGATAAATATTTCTTTTGAGAAAGACACTCAAAAGAGTGCCTCATATCTCATATTCCCTTCGTTCAAAATTATAGTTCGTATTACTTTTTTACCTTAAGTTTGAACGCTTGTCTCATTCAAAAAGAATTTATGCAAACATAGTTAAATTTAAGTCATTCTTAAAGTACTTCTATTAATAAAGTAAACCACAACAAAAAATATGATATTTTATATAATTTTTTAAATAAAACGAGTGGTCAAATTTGAGATAAAAAAGTCAACGAACTATAATTTAAAATGAAGTTAGTATATATAAGGAAAAAAAAATAGCTCGTACAAAAGGATAACTTAACACAAAATAACCTCTAAAAATGGAAGTCCATTGATCATCCATTGCTTGTCGAAGATTGAAGAGCACACTGAAAAGACAATAAAAGAAAGGGACACCTGCAAACACCGTTGCCATACAAGGCTTTGAAGACTGCATAAACTACTCACCGATGACAATGAGATCTAGTACCCACTGAAAAACATCTGCTGGAGGAACCCTCTAAGGAACACAGGCTTATAATTGTTCACTGTCGGGACAGAGTTTTGAAGATGTCAGACCTTACGAAGAACGAACCAAAAGAAGAGGTCAAAATCATCGTATAGATGTCGAAATTATGGTATAGAAAGCCATCTGACTGCTTCGCCTGATAAACATAACAACCACCACCACAACTACCACCAAGATCTGAAGAAAACCAATAGATTTGATAGACCAAATTCTGACTAACCCTTCGTCAACAACAGATGGAGCATTGACGAGGTAGGGGGAGACCAGAAAGACCTTATTCCAGTGCGTCATCGTTGCCACCACCTGAACGATGATGCCAAAAAACAAACCCTAAGAACAAGAATAAAAAAACTAAACACTACATAGGAATCAGGTCTCGGGTCCCTCACTTCTCTAGCCCCTGACCAGATCGCCGGGGAAGAGGAAGGGGCCGACTCAGTCTAGCGAAGAGCGGTTCTAGAGTTGTTTTAAGTCTTGAACCAAATTTTTAGAAAAACAGGTCAAGGTTTATGACATCAAATTAGTATTATTAGATATACTATAAAATATATTTTCATAATATGATCATTTTTATATCATAAATATTGCTATTTTTTTCTATAAAGTTAATTAAACCTAAGATAGTTGTTGCACAGACTCTAAGAATTGATTTATTTAGATTCTGTTGGTTAGGAAGGAAAACCCAACAAGAAAATTTTAAAAAAATTGTACACAAACTAGCTTGATCCATCCAACTTCACGAATCCAGTCACAGATATCATACACATATACATACCTGTTCAATTAAAGGGTCATAGGTTTGTACAGTCCCTATAGCAAACATTATGTTTTCATTAAGTTATTTCTAGCACACACACATCATGTAATGTAGTTCACTATACTTCATTTCACATGAGTTAAAAAACACGCATCAATGACATACATGTAATGTAGTTCACTATACTTCATTTCACATGAGTTAAAAAACACACATCAATGACATACATGTATACCTTTGTTTCTTCAAACATGGTTGTTTCTTCAAACATGGTTCATGTATAATTTTTTTGTTGTATTATGTCCCTGCGAAGTCATGACTGATTCTAGCAGCCGATGAGGAAATGCCAAGCAGTGCTTTGGCCACTGAACAAAGCATACCCAGTCTTTTTTATTCTTGAATTCATTAGCATCAAGCAACACTTTTCTAAAACCTGAAAATTTCTGTATCCTCACGAGTACAGTGTGTTGCAAGATCCAAGCTTGAATGGCATAATTTAACAGAAGAGCCACATAAGATTCAACCTTGAATAATTTCAAGCTGTTTTGAGCTACACTTGGTAATATCAGCGATTGCAATTTTGCCATAGATTTTGAGGGTCAGTAAGAGTCATGTTTTAACCTCCCATTCCAATGCTCCTTCAAACCATATTGACTGATATTCCTTAGTACGACATTTAACATCACATGACCAAACTAATCGTTATTTGTCATTTATTTCTTTTTTTTTTTTTTGCTATAAACATAGTGTCATCCAACTCTTAAATGGAAAAGGTGCAATTAAATAATGCAAAATCACAAAAGTGCAGACCGCAGGTACCTGATTCTCAGTTAAATTAATTTGTTACATCTTCTGTACATCTTTTCTCCAGAACTATGCTGGATCGTCACTTAATTCTGAATACCTCACGCAGTCAGAATCACCAAAATCTTGGGCAGAATCACAGAAAGAGACATTTTCTTGTTTGGAAATAGGAAGAGTCAATTTGTTAGACGAGAATGCTTGATCAGGGAGTACATAAAGGATAAGCATTCATAATTCCATTCTCCCATTCTCTGGACATGAATTAGAAATAGTACATATTTCCCTGTGAGTCTTTGAGGAACCGTAAAAAAAACCATATGACATACTGGAAAAATCTGGTTTCAAATAGTGTTCTGCTCACAAATAGACATCTGTGATGAACCTAGCAAATAAAATTGAAAGAACAGTAGTAGCATACCTGTAGAGGACACAGAGAAGCGTTAAGCCAAGCTTCTAGATAGACCTGATCAGGAAAATATTAGAACCAAATATTTTATTTCTGCTTGTAGCAATTCCCATGCTAAGTAGTAACTTGATTTTGTTCTTCCTCGAGATTATATGAGTAATGACAGACAAATGTTACAAACTTCCTTTAGAGTTTAAGATTACATGTGAAAATGTGCAGAATTCATGTGAATTAATACCATTTGAAGGATAGCTACCCTTTCTTGCAGTATTGAGATTTTTAGTAAGCATTGTGCTATTGAGTATTGCTTCAAACTTCTTCCAGTACTTTAATCTGCAATGCAGAACCAAAGAAATATCGTGAGTTCAAACTCCAGCACATGATAGGACACATTGCTCTAGCACATAAGTATAAAATGTCTGAAAGTATATCAAATATTTTCTGTCTCCAAAATTTAAAAATATCCATCATCACCTAATAAGGAAACATAAACCTATTTTTCTTCTCATGGAGGGAGCATAAACAACACTACTAAGTTGCATTACAAAGCCATTATTCAAATCAAACTCAGCTTAAATTTTGGCCTTCTTTCCATTACCCATCCTTAGATTTCTTTTCCCTCTGAGATTTGTCAATATATTGGATTCCAAAGATTTCATAACGTGCATTAGTGCACTTCAATCAATTCACAATTTGTAGAAAAATCAGAGTAAAAGATTTATCAGCAAAAGTAGTAATTTATAAGTACCTCTCATGGCGAGCCACATTAGTCACTGGGGTTTTTTTTTTTTTTTGCGAATATAGTCGCCAGGTTGTAATGAAGCAATTTTATAAATAATTTTATAAGTACCTCTCATGACGGGCTGATCCAAGGAGCTATACGGACATGAGGCATAGCCACCAGGTTGTAATGAAGCAATTTTATAAGTACCTCTCATGACGGGCTGATGTCGAAGGAGCTACAAGGACATGAAGCATTTTTAGACGCCTTAGGCTGCTACGAGCCGAAAGTAATAGCATGTAAATTTAAACATAAACCTGTAATTAAATTTTCAATTGGTTCCATTTCAATCAGAAAAAAACATTACGAAGCCAAAAGCAGTTACTCCCTTGGTTCCAAATTATAAAATGTTTTGATATTTTTTATAACATCTAGATACATAGTCTAACATTATATTACATCTATATATATCTAATAAAAGATATGAACCGAGAAAAGCCAACATCTTATAATTTGAAATGAAAAGAGTACACAATACTTTTCAGCAGTCAAAGCATTAAAAACTTGAGGAAACAACACTGTAAACGTAATGGAAAAATATTGAACCTTCACCGGTAACTGGCCCAACAGATTCGCAGGCCAGCGCGCCCTGCCCTCTGATTCGCCGGCCCATATCTCCCCGTTGGCTCATCTCGGCCGCTCATTCAAAACGGACGGCTGGATCAAACCCGGCCGCGCCGGCCGGTCCCCAAACCCTCCACAGAAACCCTAGACCATTTCCCTCCTCACCTCTCCTCGAGATTCTCGGAACGAGCCGAGAAAGGTGCGAGGCGACTGCGGAGCGAACTGCAGCACCGCGACTCCTCGCCGGCGCGCTCGTGTGGCCGGAGCTGAACGCGGTGCCGTCGAGCGAATCCGCGACGACGCCCGACGTCAAGCGCAGCGGCGCAGGGAGGTCTCATTGCGCGGTAGACAACCGGCGGCGGCGCACGTACAGCGGCGGAGCCGACGGCAACGTACGGTAACTTGGTAAGTCGTCGAGAGCATCAGTGAATCATAAGTGCCGCTCTTTTCATCATCTAGGGTTTTGGGGATACGAAATTTTGGAATTTGGGATACGAAATTTTGGTTCTCGGGGGGCTTTGGCTATCACGAGGGTTGATCTGTGAGAGGCCGGGTCCCCTTTATAGCGCTGCACCACAGGGGACCGTCACATTACCTCCGATCAGGGCGCGGACGGGAGCGATCTTTGTTCGGCCGCGTGCGTTACGCGCAGTTAGCGATTTTCCTTTTTTTAATAAAATAACTAGACAAGTCTATCTATTACTAATTTGGAGTATGTGTTGGATGCCAAAAAAAAAAGCTTTTGGTTTGTGTAAATGGCCGGATTTTTCGGGTTTTATTAGGAGGGTTTTTAACACAAGTCGCACGCCCCTGTTTTGGTCCGGCTTGGTTTTCCTCTCCACCGGTTTGTGACAGAATTATTAAGGGAAATTTATATATAATCTAGTTGGTTATATAGTCTGGTCCGGGCATTAGGCGCTTTATATTCAAAAATAATCCAGGACGAACCTTTTGGAAAATTTATGTTGCTGTTCAGCATGGATTTGGTACAGGCAGTGGGTTTGCTTTTTTTAAAACTGATGAACAGACCTATCTGTGTAGAACACGCTGAGACCCTGGTTTTGTGAAGCACACATTGCACTCTTCATTTTGGCTTACTGGACACCGTGTGAGAATGTGGGTTTGTGTATAACACGCACACAACAAACATGAGAGGCATTTGCACTTACGCTGACTGCTGTTCTTACATTTTTTAAGAGCTCATTTTCATAGTTTTGATGCACTTGAGCTGGCCACTCCCTGTTATGTGATTGTAGCCATCTAGTGTCACTGTCTGCCACCACCACCCCCCGCCGCGCCATAACCCCTCCTTTTTCTTTGTAGCTTACAGGACGACGTGTTTTGTTCCACAACCATGCTTTGGGAGGAGGCGAAGCGCAGCACTGTTAATGTCATACTTTACAACGAAGAGATGATTCCTAAGTTTGGATCAGGGTTTGTGATTAAAAGAAGTGGTGATGCATCAGTAATTATCACCTGCAAGCATTGTGTCCAACGTGGCCAACCCAATGACTCTTTGCGCATCAGATATGTGGTGAAGGATGATGTGAGAGAGCTACCAGCAGCTATATTATTTGTTTCCAGAACTGATGCTGATGTTGCGCTTATTACAGTTAATGGGCTGTCAGCTTTGCCCCCCCTCCGGTTTTCAGAACGGAAGATGTTGGTTGGTGAGAAAACATTAACAATTGGAAACTGCTCTCCAGACTTTATGTGGGAAGAGGAAGATGATAATGCACTCCCAAAGTTCCATGCATCTTGTCTAGGGCATATCAAGTATTTTTCTAGTCACCTTTCTGGTTTAATTTGTATGTTTTATTCGTTACAATTTCACATTTTGTGTAACATGTATTCTGTTCTAACACTTTTTTATTTTCTTTTTAAAATTGAAGAGAATTTGGACCGGGAATTGTTATCATGAAGGGAGTTGCTGTGAATGGTATGTCAGGGGGTCCTACATTAACTAAAAAAGGAGTATCAGCAATGCTCACTTTAGGTAAACCTGGCACCATTGTTTCCATCACTACAGAAGGAATAAAAAGAGTGTTGAGGATGTTTCTTGCTGATCGTAATATCCAATTCCAGGTATTAATTTATTACCTACTGAACGTAACATTCAGTTTGAGTTATTTTTATTGTGTTTTTCCTTGCTAATTTTCTTTTATGTATTTGCAGGAGGACTCATCAATACACCATTTGCTTCATATAATGCCCTTGAGATGAGCAGTTGAGTGTGAACTGATGTTATGTAGGTTGAATTAAGATGGAAGTTAGTTTAAATTTCATTTTAACCTCTCTCAAACCATGTGGATTAAGATGTATCTATGTATAGCTAAACACAATGCCTAAGATGTTGCCGCCCTTATCGCTACATTTTGTGATTGCAGTGTGTTTTATCGTGTGTTGTGCCACAAGCACGTTCTGAGCAGAATTATTACATGCACATAAAGATAATTTAATGGTATCATGTACGTAGTAATTTCGATCTCACCTCAACGTGCTCTCTCACTCCTACCGCTTCCTGATTCAGCAATCTGTCCGATCCCTGGTTGCTCGCCGTTTTGCTGACCAGCCATGGATGGCAACATCGAGCTTTTGCTGGTCTGCATACCCTTCGTTCCTTGCCTCCCTGCTGTATAACCTGTAGCAAGCTGTCGCCAAGCCTGCAAGCCGACGTCGACCTCACTGCCGTGTTTACCTCTTCCTGTACTCTTGTCTTCTCTGTGTAACTAAAAAGCGTGGACTGAACGTCTACCTGGAAGGACGATCTATCAGCACTATGTAAAAAAAAGGCAAATAGCAAACATCCATTTTAGTGATGCAAAATCGAGCCGCGTCTGTGATGTGTGATCACAGACGCGTCTAGACAAAACACTTCTGAAAGATGTTGGCTCTACTAGACTCCACGGACATATCACATATACGCGGCTTTTATGAAAACGGCTGTCCAACGGAGTACTTATTACGTGTCTGTGTTACGATGGGTGATGGGTTCAGAGACTTGTCTTCCTAAGCCTACTCCCCCGTCTCAAAAAGAAATCGTTTTGGGTTTCATGTCATAAGTTTGATTTGATTTGTAGAAAATATATACAATATTTATATCTCTAAATAAATTTATTAAAAAACTAAATTTAAAGATCTTTCCAATGATACCAATTATGACACTAATCGATGATATTTATTATTTATAAAAAATACCAGTAATTGTTTCTTAGGAAGCGAGAACGATATTCTTTTTGGAACGGATGGAGTACGTCTGAAAGCGGAGGGTCATGGACCGAAGAAATGATTAAGTCCGATGAATTTGCAAATCAACTAGTATTCTGCCCATGCTAATGCAATAAAGATATTTGGGTTAATGCAAATTAAACAACCAAAATACTCTTATTACCACATGTTATCGCATTTACTACTTACCCTAGTATGCCGCCTCCTCTAGGCTGGCTGGCCCTTTGGGCTACCCTGTACTCATCTATATATATGTGTAAACTCTATGTAACTCTGATCACTAAGCAATCTAAGCTGATTGGCATTCTGCCATCATGGTATCAAGAGACTAATCGGGTCATGTGCCCTCTCCTCGGCCTCCCAATGCTCCGCTTCCCCTTTTTCCATTTGGCGGAATAGCCACTTTCCCTAAACTATAGTCGAAAGCTCAGTTTGGTCCATAAACCATGAAAATGGTCATTCTAGTCCTCAAACTTTCATAATCAGTTTAATTTCGCCCCTAAACTATGAAAACGATCGTTCTCATCCTCAAACTTTTGCAGCCGACTCAATTTCATCCGTGGTTGGATATGGAGCGCCACGTTGGCTCGCCTTGTCATCGTCCAGTTAGCTAGAATCAGTTCCTGAAAGCCTGGAACTGATTTATTCTTATTCCAACTAATTACAACTAGTTGTAACTCTTCAATACAATATCCGATAAAGATTATTTTTTATAAAAATTGTAGATCTCGATAAAATCTAAAACTTTCTAGTTGCAACTAGTTGCAACCAGTTGTATTCTTATCCGATGAAGATAAAGAGTTACAACTAGTTGCAACCAGTTAGAATAAGAATAAATCAATTGCAGACTTTTAAAAACTGATTCCAGCTGACTGGGCGATGACGAGGCGAGCCAACATGGCGCTCCAAGTCCGACCAAGGATGAAATTGAGCTGACTGCGAAAGTTTAAGGATGAGAATGGTCATTTTCATAGTTTAGGGACGAAATTGAGCCGGCTGTGAAAGTTTGAGGACTAGAATGGCCGTTTTCATAGTTCAGGGACCAAACTGAGCTTTCGACGATAGTTTGAGGACGAATTTAACTATTCCGCCTTTCCATTTCAGCGCTCGCACCCGCGCCACCTTCCCTTGGCGCCCGTGCCCGCGCCACCCCTTTGGCTGCCGCGCCCATGCCGCCCGCCAAGCGCATGGCGCCTAACCCCCACTCTGGCGACTCCAGTTCTGGTGCCTCGGTCACTATCACCGCGACCAAGCTTCATGATGAAGCTCTTGCCACCGCCAAAACTTTGGAGGAGGAGGCCTCTTCCCTCATCAACACTGAGCGCAGTCAGCACTCCAAGATGATGCTGCCCTCCTCAAGTCCGTTGTCGCCGCCCAAGAGTGTGTCCTTGCCACCGCTGACGCTCTTGAAAAAGAGCGCGCGCAGGCTGACGCCCTAGAATAGCAGGCCGCCACCCTCCGTGACCGTCTCCGCGTGGAGCCTCCCCGGGACGACACTGTCCACGACGACGACGACCGCTCTGTCTACTCCGAAGCCGCGACTATTGCTCATCTTCACAGTCAAGCTGTTGATGTTCAAAACATGTCTGCTCTTTAGAGCCTTGCTCAGTCCTCCTCAATTGTCTGCAGCAAGCTCGACGATGACTTCCTTTGCTATGCTTGTCAACAAGGCCGTCATGTCCGCTTGCCATTTACTAGTTCTTTGTCAAGAGCATCTAAAAACTTTGATTTGATACATTGTGATCATGGGCATCACCAATTGTTAGTGTATCTGGTTTCAAATATTATTTAGTTCTTGATTATTGCTCCCATTTTCTTTGGACTTTTCCCCTTCTTCCAAAGTCTGACACCTTCACTGTTCTTTCTAATTTGTTCGCCTATGTCCTCACGCAGTTTGGCTGTACCATCAAATCTCTACAACGCAGTAACGGTCATGAGTTTGACAACTCCGCTTCTCATGTGTTATTTCTTGCTAAAGGTGTTAATCTTCGCATCTCATGCCCACCACCCAGCAAAACGGCAAGGCTGAGCGCATACTCTGTACCACAAACAACATCCTCACACCTTATTCTTCCAAGCATCCATGCCCTCCTCCTATTGGGTTAATACTCTCTATACTGCTCCCTACCTCATCAACCGCTTTCCCACCAAGACACTCCACATGAACACCCTTTTCTTCATGCTCTATGGAACTCATCCTTCCTACCATGAGCTCCGAGCTTTTGGATGTATGTGCTATCCCAACCTCGCCACCACCACTCCACATAAGCTTGCCCCTTGCTCCACTATGTGCGCCTTTCTTGATTACTCACCTCATCACAAAGGCTACAGGTGTCTTGATCTCACCAAGAACCACATCATCATCTCTTGGCATGTCATTTTTGACAAGATGCAATTCCCTTTCTCCCTCCGTCAACCTCCATCGTCTGCACAGGAGCTTGACTTTCTAACTAATGATGAGCTACTACCAGCTCCCTTCTCTTCTGCAAGTACACCAGGGCCTGCTGCCCTCATACCGGTGCCTACTATGCATCTGCACACGCAACCAGCCGCACCGGTGCCCCCTGGCCAGGACACCTAAATGTCCCACACTACTGTGTGCACTGCTAGATGCTTTGGTGCCACTGGTCAGGCCACACAGGCCCTCAGATCTTCCTTGCCTAGCTTCACCTTGCCTCGGCATCTACCGACACCACCTTCGTCGCCTTCCTAGGCAGCCTGGTGCTCCCAGCACCCTCAGTGCTCGATGCCGCGGCTCACCAAATGCCCCCAGCGGCCCCTCACGTGCCCCCGGCACCCACGGCGTCCCCTGTGCCCCCACGCCCTCTACGCCCGTGGCACCTCCAGCGCCCCGATGTTCTCCTTCGCCAAACCACCCATCACCCACGTCTACTCCAGACATCCTCCTGTGTCCGCACCACCACCAGCCTCCTCGACTGGTGCCCCTCCTCGACGCTCGGGCATCATTCCCTCTCCATCTTGCTATGTGAAGGCTAGTCCTCAATGTCCAGCAGGGGCTATGTCCATCCCACCAGTGCCAATTCTCATGGCATGGCAACCCGCGGGAAGTCTAGATACGGACAGCCCCGCCTCGCCCTGCACTCTAAGGTATTGTCTCCTCTTCTATGGTGCTACCGTGATGCCTTCCCGATCCTTACTGGCGCCGGGCTATGAAAGAAGAGTATGCAGCCCTTTTTGGACAACCACACCTAGGATCTCGTTCCCCATCCTGACAAGGCCAATGTGGTCACTGGGAAATGGATTTTCAAACACAAATTCTATGCTAATGCTTCTCTAGACAGATACAAGGCTCGCTGGGTCCTCTATAGTTTTACACAATGCCCTGGTGTTGACTATGATGAGACTTTTAGCCCTATCATCAAGGCAGCAACCATCCGCATGGTTCTCACCTTGGCTTACTCTCAAGACTGGCCGATTCATCAACTTGACTTAAGGAATGCTTTTCTCCATAGGACATTGGCAGAGACTGTATGCTGCTCTCAGCCCATGGGTTTTGCTGACCCTGCTTCCTAGACATGTTTGCAAACTCAACAAATCACTCTATGGGCTAAAGCAAGCACCGCGCGCATTGTACGGTACAACCGGTTTGCCTCGTACCTGCTCTCTTTGGGTTTTACCAAAGCCAAGTCAGACATGTCCTTGTTCATATACCGTCATGCCGCCGAGACAATCTATTTGCTCCTCTATGTGGACAACATTGTTCTTACAGCCTCCTCTCAGCACCTCCTCATCTGCCATGTGATTGATTCCCTAAAGAAGTTTGCCATGAAAGATCTCGGCCCGCTGCACCGCTTTCTCGACATGGCTGTTCAGTGACACAGGGACACCCTCTTTCTATCACAACGTCAGTATACTTTGGACATCCTCACTAGGCATGGCATGAGTGGGCATGGCATGAGTGACTGCAAACCCTGCTCCACTCCAGTTGAGACTTGTGCCAAAGTGTATGCTAATGATAGCCCCTCAATTGATGATCCTACAGTCTACTGCAGTCTTGTGGGTGCTCTCTAGTACCTGGCATTCCCCCGGCTAGATATTAATTATGCTGTTCAGCAAGTTTGCCTACACATGCACGATCCCCAAGAAGTTCATCTTTTTTTTTGAGCCTGGACTCCTAAGGTACAGCTGTAGTATCTGAACATACGCACAAACACACACACTCACTCCACCACACGCACACAACGCACACCCAGTGCGTATGCTAGACCTAGCAACTGTACACACTACACGTCCTTCCAGTGATCGACGAAGTCCGATGGAGCTTCGCAGGCGACGGGGCACGTCGCAGTACCATTGTGGCTTCACGTGTGAGTCCAGGACTTGCAAGATTATTATTTGGGAAAGAATCCCCGGTGCGGCACCCACGGTTCGAACCGTGGGCGGCATCCTGGCCACTGCCAAGCGCTGCCAACTGAGCTACGTGCTCGTCCGCCCCAAGAAGTTCATCTTGTTGCTGCCAAACGGATCCTCGGCAGCCTGGAGGTTACGCTGTATTCCTCGGCAGCAGCCTTGTCTCTTGGTCCTCCAAGCGACAACCCACCATCTCTCGGTCAAGCACTGAGGCTGAGTATCATGTTGTCGCCAATGGCGTCGCCGAAGTCTCCTAGCTGCGGCAACTGCTCCAGGAACTTCACCATCCTCTAGACTCTGCTTACCTCATCTGCTGTGACAACATTAGCGTCATCTAGCTCTCTACCAACCCTGTGCAACACCAGCACACCAAGCACATGGAGATCAACCTTCACTTCATCCGGGAACAGGTCGCCATTGGGGCTGTCTGAGTTCTTCACATTCCCACCACTTCGCAATTCGCTGATGTCTTCACCTAGGGCTTCCTTCCTCCGTTTTTACAGATTTTGGATCCAGTCTTAACGTCTGTCATAATAGCGTTCCGACTGCGGGGGGTGTTAGCGCATTTACTACTTACCCTAGTATGCCGCCTCCTCCAGGCTGGCTGGCCCTTTGGGCTACCCTGTACTCATCTATATATGTGTGTAAACTCTGTGTAACTCTGATCATTAAGCAATCTAAGCCGATTGGCATTCTGCCATCACCAGTCGCCCCATTTGGAGACAAAAAATATATATTCGAGGAAGATGGATGCCCGGACTAAATCGAAGCTATGTAATGACAACACATGAATCTACATGGAGATAAACATGTTGATTGGTATATATGTGATCAGACTCCAAACAGTCTTGACAAATGTTTCATGGCAATTTTTTTACTCCCGTTACAATGCACGGGACATAAATCTAATTTATCATAAAAAGGGCATAAATTTTTAGTTACCATTCATGGAAGAAGACTGGAACATCTCTCTGGCCAGACTAACAAACTTGAATAGATGTTCACTCAAATCCAAATCCTTCACCAATTCGTCAATGTCCTTAACATGAGGATCACAATCGATGACTGTTGTGAAAGAACAATAATTTTATTAAAAAAATACATGTGAAAAATGGCAAAATGAGGTATACAACAGACACACTTGGCCAGACATCGGAAGAAGCTTCAACTCAAATTCTAATCTCTGACTTATGCGAAATGAGTATTGCTTCTGTGGACATTGCGTGGGTCAATCTTGTTGAAACTTGTAGCTTCACACCTTAGACAAGAAAACACTATGGTTGTCAGGGAACGCAGTGACGCCACTGCAGCTAGCAGCATTGTCATGTAATTAAGCGTAGCATCAAAGCTCGTGTATCTCTTACCTCCCCTTTCAGAAAATTGGATATTTTTGCCATCTAAAAGATTGAGCTTCACAATTTTACACTTCCAATCTTTGGTTTCACGATACCATCAAGCTTGGTTTCTTTGCCATTTTCCCTATTTCTTTCCCTTTTTATCCTTTTCTCTCCTATAATCAGCCACGAGAAAAAAAAACAAATCTGCCCATGGGCAGATTAGAACGCATGGGACTATGGGAGATGTTTCCTCTCCTGTCCATCTACCTCTTTGGGTGGTGTCTCCTGTTCACGTTCATTGTTTGGCTGGTGTCCTGCTTGGATCTGTATCAATTGAAACTAACAAGTCAGTGCAATAGCAAGGTACTTCCTCCATCTTAAATTATAAGACGTTTGACTTTTTTTATACTAAGTTTGACCACTTATTTTATTCAAAAAATTTTATAAAATATTAGTTCTTTTATCGTGGTTTACTTTATTAATGATAGATCTTTAAGAATAACTTAAATTTGTTAATATTTACACAAATTTTTTGAATAAGATGAATGATCAAACTTGAGATTAAAAAGTCAAACGTTTTATAATTTAGGATGAAGGAAGTAGTGTATATGCAGTAGTGCATCAGCAATATGCATGTTAAATTCAGAAGCACGGCTTCCTCACAGTGGCAAAGCGAGATATACCTGTTGGCGTTGGCCGTTGGGTAGCATATGGCTGGAGGCGACACGTTGTGCAGTAGCGTTCAGCAGCACAACTGCACCCTCATTGTGCAGGATCACTAGATGGCACATCGCGTGTTGAGGCTATCCGCACTCATCGTTCTCTATTTCTCTCCTCTATACTGTCTAGTCAGCAAGATTCTCTCCTCTATACTGGATTCTTCCGCACTCATCTACCCATTATATTTATCCTCTATGCACCGTGGGACCCACTTTTTTTAAAAAAAAAATCGCTTTTACCCCTTTTCCCTTTTCTTTCCCCTTCCCATCCTTATCCATTCGCACGGACAACTGCCGCCCCTCCCCCGTCCTCCCCTCGGCCGGCGAGGGAGCCGCGGGCTGGCGAGCGCCTTCTCTGGCGTGGTCTCCTCCAGCTCCAGCCTGGGTGCGGGCGCAAATTCCTCCTCCACCTCCGCCCCGGCGCGCAGGTGGGCGGCGCGGCGGCGCGGCCCGGCGGCCATGGCGCGCCCCTCTCCCGCACGCAGGCGGGGCGCGGCCTCCCTGCTTTCGAGCTCCGCCCAGCGCGGGTGGGCGGGGAGCGGCGCGGCCCCCGGCCATGGCGCGCCGGCTGGGCGGGCTCCTCGCGCCCACGTCCGCCGGGGGGAGGCCGCTGGCGGGAGGGGGCGGACGGCGTTCTCCACGCACAGCCCGGCGGGCGTGGCTTCCGCGCTGGTGGGGCGGCGGAGCGGAGTTCGGCGGGCGCGACGCGGGCGAAGCGGGTTCGCGCTGGCTCACGCTGGCGCGGAGCGGAGCTCGCGCGGGCTCGGGCGGAGAGGGGGGGCGGCCGGCTCACGCGCGGTGGATCGGCACTCGACGTGGCGGGGCGAGCCATGGCATGGAGGCGGCGGCGAAACGCCTTGGCGGCGCTGCTGGAGTGCGCCACCGCAGCCTCGGACGGCTTCTTCTCCAGGCTTCTTCTCCAGCCCTGGCCGGCTTCTTCTCTAGCCCCGGCGAAGCGACCCCTCCTCGCCGCGCTCCTGCTCTGGCCTCCCCTTCTGTCTCCCCGCCCTTGCGCTCCAGCGGTGCAAGAGGGCCCCACGCCACGCTGCCGCTGGCGAACGAACGGGAAGCCGCTAGCTTTGGCGTGCGGGGGCAGGTTCCGGACGGGATACCGAACGCCGCTGCAGCCCTCTCATCTGAGGTGGCGCACGGTATGTCCCTTTCCTAGACCGCATACCGTGCCCACTGCGGATAGTCTAAGACCGCATCGAGCAGTAGCCTCTGGACACAACCGGCTGCGGCACCGGCGGCGCTAGGGCATCGTGCGGATCCGGCGCTTCGTGCAGCAAGACCAGCATGGAAGTATCGAGCGGCGGGGGTGCAACGGCCGGTCTGAGCCGAGCACAGCGGCCATCATCCATGGGGTGATTAGGCGAACGCCATCGTCTGCATGCGCGCCCCAACCGAAATGAAGGGAATTAAGGTCGAGAAGACGGGCGGCGGCGGCCGCGGCGGCGGTGCCTGCTTGACGTGCGAAGATATGGTCAGCGAGTGATTGGACGGACGTGAGCGCTACGGAGTACCCGCCCACCGCCCTAGCGCGTTGCACGGCGCTGGATCGCCGCCGAAGCCCAATCAGGCACCCCTCCCCCGGCTTCAGCCGGCGTGGTGGCTACTGGCTACTGCCTACTAGGTCTCCCGCACAACATCTTCTTTTATATATATATATATATACTAGCAAAAGTGCCCGTACATTGTAACGGGTTGTTATTTTTTCGCTTAAGTTGTCAATACCTTTCTCACCTTCATAGTTTCCTTGTCTTATCAGTCAACTTATCAGCCGGTTGGCATGTGCGTTCCTAATGATTCGCTGCTCCAGTGGTCAAGCCCTACAACCATAGTGTTTATCATATACTTTCACACATATTTGCATGTTACCTTGTTCATATAAACTACATCACCATATATATAAACATCATCATGTCCCTGCTCCTTCCATGCCAACAACCACATAATGCCATCTTTGCAATCTTGTTCCTCGGCTATCTGATGGTCGGAACATCATGCCTTTTTTCCACCACATATCCTATACAACACCTAGAAACCCCACAAATGGATCACCTTTTGGTGCTTTGGTAATCATGCAACTGCTCATTATAACTACCGTTGTCAATCGACGTGCATGTCTCAGGTGCCTCAGCGATTTCGCCGCATTCCACACTGAGCCGCTGCATGAATCACTAAGCGCTCTTATATGATTGTGTGTCTCCTAGTTGCACATGATCTTCTAACAAGTTCTAAGACAATACGTGCATTGTGCCTCTGACATATCATGGTTATAGTCGTCGCTACCCGCCGCTATCCGCCACTGAGTATGCTCAACCGATGCACCATTCACCATAATCTTGTTTTCCTTTTATCTTGAATCCACCCTTGTGCATCGCTTGATAATGACATGTTCTCAAGTAACCTACACATACCCAACCCTTATTGTTCTTATGTATATGTCTTTACCGGTGTAAACTCCACCTTGCTCACCTAAATCCAGTTATTTCCATCTATACCTTTTAACTTTCATATCCTTTAATCGTGGCTTTCGTTTTGGTTGTTTTTGCATCCAAGCGATCATAGTTACAAGTCCTATGTGTTCCAAACCATTATGTGTTGCTTTTATAATACTTGATGTACTGCTTCTAGATTTGTTTAAGATGCTTGTGTTGGTTGATACTATCGTTAGAGGTGGAGCTATACAAGTATGATCTAGAAAGAAAATATAGAATGGTTTGACCAAATAATACGAGGCAAGTGTAACATGAGTACACTTGCTACCTAAGAACCATTTAATCATCTTATTACCTTGGGTTCATGCATATGGGTAGCTTTGCTTAGCTTGCAATCACCACTTTATAATGGGAATTAATGGTTAAAGTGATGCTCTTTGGTAACATCGACATAAAGGGCTGAGCATTGGGCCTGTTGGGTGCTCTAGTTGGCCCTCCGTAAGGACTCAATGTTAAAGCGGTCACTCAGGACATTCGTACAACCATGAGGACTTTATGGCTCTAGTCTTAGCTAAGCAACTAGATTTCTCTAGCTTGTTAGTGGTTACCAAAAGGCATAAGAGGGGAGCCTAGGTTACAGAATGGCTTCTTGCTTGTCAAGATGTGTTGCTAGGCTGTGGTCATTTGTGCACCAATCTTGAAGGGAGGCTCCATTCGCCTAGTGGTGAAACCTCATGGCTACTAACTTGTTAGATGGGTGTTTGGAAAGGCCTCGTGGTGAACCCTGCCAACTTACCTTGGAAGTGGGTCAAGAGGCTGATCACCTCGGGCAATTGGGTAACATGACTCATGGTGAAAGTGTACAACCTTTTAAAAAATGATATATTAGCCGAGCTTATGGACACAAGTGGTCTAGATCCTTTTCGAGATAGATGGTTACCATGGAATGATTATGGATGATGATTAATTTTGGTGATGGTAATTAATTATATTTATTTAGGATGCTAAGCATAACTTAGCAACTCAGGTATAATAAATAAAATATGACCAACTAAAAGTGCTTACCGCAGTTCAACCGTGTCTAGCCTTTTGAGCCTTGCATCTCCTCATGTTATGCTTGCTGAGCGTGGTGCGCTGATGCTTGCTTTACAATATATCAACAAAATCCCGGATGGGTACCATATGGTGTTTCAAGTGAGGTGTTTCCCTGAGCTGCTCTAAGACTACTAGGCGAGTGCTCTCCTAGTCAACCGTCCCTGTGGAGTATGGAGACCCAAAGACACATGATTAAGAATAGTTCCATTGTGCTCTGTTATAGATGTGTCTTGTTGTCAATATGTTTTAATATATAATAAAATACTGTCTTTGATAATCTCTATATTTATCGCTATGTGTGTCGTGTGGACAAGCTAGCAGTATTTGTCTCTCACAAAAGTTCAGTCGTTCCAACCATCAAGTGAACAGATGTCCGCCCAGAACCTAACCTAAGGTATTGGGCTACTTATTGTAACTGGAACTGATTTAATTGCCAGTGTACATGTATTAGAAGCTGAGTTTATAGTTTATTAAATAGCCTAGCTTCTACTCTGAACATGCATGGGCACTGATGATGAAAGTAGGTATGAGTTCAATTTTCTACTGAATTTTGAAGTGACTTAACATCTCTGTGCACCCGCTACTTGATGATAAATACCTTCAAATATCATGCTGAAATTTTAAACTTCGATGCTGCTATTACTACCGAGTCATTATATTCCCTATGTCATGTTTAACTTAATTTATAAAAATATTTTACCTCTGCTAATAAATTAGGTCTCAGCGCTAATTAATTCTAAAAAAATTTAATTTATTGCAAACTTGGATTAGGGTGTTACATACCTATAAGTGACCCAAACTCATGACATATTGCGTCGCACTCTCGTATCTCGTATGAGACCTAGACTCATGACTCATACTGATATGAATTAGAACAATGCACAAGCACTTGCTAGTCTAATACTAAAGAGCAAAAATTTATGTCCTACTTTCTAAGTTCTAAATTATAATTTGCTTTAATTTTTTGTATATTTATTTTATTATGCATCAATATAACATATGTCTAGATACATAACAAAGTTTATATACTAAAAAGATCAAAGCGACTTGTAATTTGAGATGAGAAATTTCCTTGCATCACCCTTTCTCACTATCCTTGTGATCTCCGGTCTCCAGAGAGCATTAAAGTCATGGGGATAATAGTAGCGGATGATGGATTAGGGATTAGAATACTAATTGATCTATTACCACCTTTTTCTTGAACTCATGACAGCCATGATGGATTATTATAGAGGGGAACGTATGCTATGCAAATTAGGCTCTTGTGCAAACTTTAATCAAGACCGCACAAATCTAATCCGATGGCTGTTAATTTTAGCACTTAAACCCTCTCACTCATGGGGTGTTTTGCAACAGTCAGATGGGATGAGTGGAGGGGTTTAAGTGCTAAAATTACCAGTCATTGGATTAGATTCCTGTAGTCTTGATTAGAATTTGCATAGTTTACATAGGAGTCTAGTTTGCATAGCATACGTCATTCTAATTACATATTGTCCTGTTTGTAACCCAAATTCACAACACAACACATACTTATATGAGTTAAATAGCGCATGTCTTACCACGATACAAAGTGTGATTTTACAATGTCTTAAAACATATGACATAAAACATAAGTTCAGTTATAACGCGCAGGCATATTTGCTACTTACAATAAAATACCCAATCCGGATGTATATTTTGCTTGTAACTACACGATGAGATAAGACAAGGTCGAGTCTGACTCTATCTGTATCTGTATCCTGCTAGATAAGTCTTTCTTAGTGATACCCAGGGCAAAAAAGGCCAAACACTTTGGAATTACACAATATTGAATCTTTGAAATTACCCACTGCAATTACTAGATTAGATGATTTACAAAACTGACATGAAAGATACTATGTTTCATGGATAGATTGAATCATTGAAAACACATATGCATGGATTGCTGGACGTATTGTCACCGCTCACAAAGCCATGGATGTAACAAGCAACACATGAAGCAGTGTCAAGGAGAGGAGGCCTCCAAACGCCCGGCTGCTGCCTGAACCTGAACCGGACCTTGCATGCCACGGCAGGGGCACCCCGCCGGCGGGGTAATATGGTCCATCGGTTGCGTTGTTCTCCCATGGCATTGGCACGAAGGGAACATAGTCGCCGCCGTCAGGGCTCCCCGGAGCAGAGTCACCGGCACCGGCACCAGCACCGGCAGGGCTCCCCGCCGGAGCAGAGTCACCAGCACTGGCAGCGGCAGCGGCAGGGCTCCCAAGAGAAGTGTCCGGGCTCCCGCCGTCTTGCATCTTAGCATCCTTGTAACCTACAGCAACAATACAGTGGTTTGTGGTGCTACTTAATAAGCTATTTTTTTTTCATGTTTCTTTCCCCACATTTATATAATTCATCAAGTATCTATAAAAACACTCACAGTCGAACTTCTCCCATCCCAGGACAGATCTCCTACGGTCGAAGACGACCTTGAGCCCGGTCATGAAGTTCTCTGCACCCATATGAACCATGCACGATCAGCCAAATGATTCAGAAAATTAATGGTGGATACAAACATTCCTATAGATTTTTGCAATGAGAAACGACAGCAGGGATCGGAATAGAGAGAAAACAACGTACGGCCAATGGTGGAGTCGGCGGCGCCGGAGCTGATGAAGCTGTTCTTGATGACCCCCAAGCAGTAGCCGATGGGGTAGTACGGCCCGCCGTTGGTGCTGGCAAGGACGGGGATGATGGGCCACGTCACGGGGAACACGGCGCCTCCCTTGGTTGTCAGGCTCACCGCCGGCAGCCGCCTCATACTTGTTTGCCCTGGGCTGCATCATGATATATTCCGATGGATCAATGTTCAATGGTTCGTAGTGCAAGTAAGATCTACTGTAGTATATCTCTTCTGCTGTTGTTGGTTGTTGCAATTGCAAGTGCAGTAGCCTGTTTTACACTTTTACTCTCTAATTCAAAATTAAAGGCAAGTGTTTGTGTTTACCTCAAACTGTAGCAATACTCGAACTTTTCATATCCGTGGCCATAAGTGTGTCTGGCCTCGGAAACCCTCGAATTGAACTAAAATAACAGGGAAAAAAATGTTACTAATGTTATACTAGTAGTTTAAAAAAACATATATAAAAAACTATACTCATTATGTTAAAAATGTCGATGATATGGACTACCACGAAGTCTCAAATCAACCACCTTGCAAAATGACGATACTAAAGAAATGATGGAGGGAGAGGCTTACATTGGTGGTGAGCAACGTGTAAGCCGGGTCGTTGAGGTAGGTAAACGACGCGCCGGAGTCCACGACGGCGGTGAACTCCACCGCCATAGCCTTGCTGTCCACGGTGATCCCTCCGACACTGATGTTGTAATAAGGATGCCTGCAAAGAAACGACATCGATCAGTGACATGCAGGTCCCCCGGCCGTCTATCTCGGCTAGTCTCACACAGGCGACCTAACTTGAAGCTCCCGGCGGCGATGAACGGCGTCTCCGCCTTGTCCGGGCTGCCGGCGTCGCCGAAGTTGATCCGGCCGACGCCGTCGCGGCTGAAGCACATGGAGAAGCTATCGGACGCGACGAGGCCGCTGCTGGCCAGCGCGCTGGGCACGGAGACCTTGTCCATGCCCAGCCCCATCAGGCCGCCGTCGGCAACGCCACGCAGGAAGTCGCCCGTCTGCAGCTGGCCGCACCCGAACACGATCGACGCCTGCACCGCCTTTCCTCCGCCGTCGACGAGGTGCAGCACGTCCTCCACGAGCACCCCCGACGAGCCGGTTAAGGCGGCGACGTACCTCGCCTTGTAGGGGCAGCTGCCCGTGCCCGCGGCGGCGCAGTCGTCCGGACGGTTGCAGAGCGGGTGGCTGCACGGCACCTTCTTGCTCGTGGACGACTTGCTCGGGCTGTACGCCTGGATCTGGCCCGTCGTCGTGTTGCCGGTCTTGGCACACACCTTGCATTCGCAGGGCAACCAGAAGAGGTCGCTGCCGGTGTCCAGCGCCACCAGGAACTTGGAGCTCGGCGTGCCCACCTCCACCTCCGCGTAGTGCAAGCTGAAGACAAGAGGAGGGATCGATCAATCAACAATAGCGGCGGCGGGTGGCGACGACGTGAATGAAAACGAAGGAGGGATCAGATCAGCGCGTATTACGTACTATTCATAGGTATCGAGGCTAGTGGCATTGCCGTCGGCGAAGGTGAGGGTGCTCTGGCGGCCGTCGGCGCTGGCAAGGCCACGGCGGCGGGCGAAGAGGGCACGGTCGTGGCGGAGCAGCGCGGAGTAGTACTCCGGCGAGCCTACCGTAGCCTCCTCCGGCAACAACCCGCTGTAGCCGGGGGCGCCATGGCCTCGCGCCCCCATCCACTGCCGGACCACCGGCGAGAACCGATGGTGGAGGTTGAACCCGATGCCGCCGGACGCCGCCTCGGTTCCGACTGCAAGAAACAGCACGAAGGCGGCGGCGATGGCGACGAGAGCCATGGGGAGAAGAAGAGCGTTCAGGCCTTCAGGGACGGCTAGAAGAAGAAGCTTGGTGTCGATGATGGCGCGGGCAAAACACAGATATTTATAGTTGGACGAGGACAAGGAGAGAGACAGAGATGCATCATGCATGCATGGTGTTGAGAAAGCCCATGTCCATTGTTATGTGGTTTAATTTCAATTCGTCAACGGTAGGTTTAGAAGCGGCGGCGCTGGCTAGAGAAGAAGACAGGGCAGACTGGCAGTGCTACAACGACGTGCCAGAGTGATCTAATTAGGAGATGTACGGCATGATTGTGGTTTTGCATAAATTCTAGCCATAATCATGGGATGCAAGTTCCTGATGATTGGTGGTTGCCTATATTACATTCACGGTCTGACGACTCAACTTCATGTCAAAAGCTATTCTCAGATTGGCTTCACTCAAGTTTCTTATGCAATTTTCATTTACGGTGATTTTGAGCATTTTTCTAGGACCCTGATCGCAAGATGCGAGCAATTATCTTGATAATGATGACATTGTTGATACATAATTAGAGTATAATATTATTAATTTATTTTAGGAAATCGTTAAAGGATAATAAGATAAATAAAGAGTAATAAAAATAGTTACATATGATAAATACCCTGATTATATGTTTATATTTACGTAAGTGTTTATATATACATGATCTTTTACGAGCAACACACGAGCTCAACTCTGTCAGGCTAGGTAGGCCTCTCTCTGCTGGAGTTAGGGTTTAGAAACACAATTTTAGGGCATATTTGGATTTAATGAACTAACAACTAGTTCAACTAGTTGAGTTTTATGGACTAATAAACTAGTACTAGTTAAACTTTGAATTAGACATTAGTTCACCCATTAGTTCACCTACTAGTTCACCTGTTTGAATTCTTATGGACTAACTATTAGTCAACTAGTTACTAGTTTATGGAATCCAAACAAGACCTTAGGCCCTAATCATTTTCTCTCTCGAAACCATGGGTTTGAGAGGGATTAAAGAGAACAAAATCCCATACAAATCAAGATCTTTTTCAATCCCCCTTCAATCTCTTGCAATCTCCATGATTTAGGCCCTGTTTAATTGGACACAAAGTATTTTTAAAGTATTGGAGAAATACTATAGTTTTACAAAAAATACTTTGGTTTTTAAAAGCCACTAGGTGTTTAGATGCAACAAATTTTGTAGTCTCTAAAACCATAGTTTTGCCAAAATTATAGTCTTTTTGGAGTTTTAAAAACTCCACTCATGATCTCTTTTTTCTAAACCATGGTTTTATGTCCCTTTGGCTTATAAAACCATAATTTTGTGATACCGTAGTTTCTTAAAACTGTATTATCCAAACAGGCCCTTAGGTTTAGAGATGAAACGAACAAGACCATAAGGGACAAAACAGATTGAATTCAGTTTTTAGAGTATGCATGCCTCCGTGAGTAAAAAACTTGCTTGTTTTTACACAAAACTATACCTATAAGGTTACTAGCAAATGTGTTCTTGTAGTGTAAGTTCTTGTAGTAAAAGGATAGATGCAAGATCACTTCACCATTATGTCTATAATAATAATAATATAAATAGATATAGATAGTGGCTTCCTTTATTTATTTAATATATAAACGGTAGGTTTACTTTCAAAAAAAAAAATGGGGGGAATAGGTGGCATTACCAGTTTACTATCCGTTTTCTGCACTGTACTATCATACTATACCGTGTGTATAAAATTGTCTTGACTCATCTAGAAGTTGTACATGCCAATGTGTGTGTCAGTGTACGGTACTGGCATATGCGTGTCGCACTTAAAAATATGGATGTCAACTCGACAACTTTGCGCTAATTAAGTGTTTGCTTAATTTGCTGTAGAAAAGATCGTCCTGCTAACAATCAGAGGCCTTGGGCCCAAGGCAAGAGAAAATTAAATCAGAAAGCAGACTATTAATTAATTAATAATAACCTGAGCAGAAAGCATGTCTGTCTATGTTGTCAAACTACATGGTGGTTGATGTCTGTGTCTGTCCAACGGACCGGACGTGCACACATGATAGCCTTTCGCGTCAACCCCAGAATTTACTTCTATTTATTTACGCGTATGTTACCTGGCTGATAAGCTAACGGCTAAGAACTAAAGAAGAAAAGCTTCCGTGATTCCATCATGGGTCAGCGACAAAACGAAGGTTAGAACAAGATAATTTAAAAAAATGGCTGTCAATCATTTCTTCCTAGGATCGACGAAAGTCAGAATTAAGCTCGCTCTTTTTTTTTTTTTTTTTTTATGTGTGCGTTGACACTATGCTAATGTAGCGTAGGTTGCTCAGTCAACGGAATCAATTTGGTTCAGAAGGTGGTTAAGTGACAGTGCAGAAAAATGGCGTACTCCGGTGAGGTGATGTTCAAATTTACTAGAGCTGAGACCATCCGCACTGGGTCCGCCACACGCATCCGGTAGGCGCTTTTCCGGACGGAAGCCGCAGCGGCGTCCGAGGAAGGCGTGGCATCCGGAATCTCACTCGCGGGGCCGCCAAACCCGGCGCGCCGTAGCGGGCGTCGAGGGCGCCTGCGTGGCGCGAGCCCCCCCAGGGCGTCAGAAGGAGAGAAGTGGGGAGAGGCGGGAGGCGGGCGGAGAGGAAGGGCGGCTGGCGGCGGCTCGCTGGAGCAGCCTCCGTGCCCACCGCGCCCTGGGCTGGAGCCGCCGCCCCCAGCGTCCTCGTCCTCGCCTCGCTCCGCCCGTGCCACTTGCGCCTCTGCTCGCCCGCCAGCGCCGCCGCTCGCCTCTGCCGCCCGCCCGCGCGGCCACGCCCGCCGTCCGCCACATGCGGCGCGCGCTCGTCCGCCCGCCGCGTGCCGTGCCAGCCCGCCCGCCAGCCGCGTCCACCCGTTACTGCGCCTGCCGTGGCCACGCCGCGCTTGCCGCCAGCCGCCTCCGCCTCGTCGGCGCTCGCGCGCGCGGGCCGCCGGGAAGCGGGCGCGCGACCTCCGTCGAGCGAAAGGTGGGCCCTTCCTTGGCGGCTTGCGCCGCCTGCCTTGCGACTCTTGCTCGCCGACGGCCGCCCAGCGCCGCCGAAGCTCGGCCGCCGCCGCTGCTCACCTGCCGGCTCGCGCGCTCGCTCGCCGACGGCGGCTGCGCTGCGCCGAGCCCTGCCGCTGCAGCGTCTGCCCAGCTTCCGAGCTCGCCGACGGCCGCCCGCGCTCGCCCGCCCGCAGCCGAAGCCTGCCGCAGCAGCGCGCTCTCTCCCGCAGCGTCGAGCTCTCCCGTGCGCTCTCCAGTCTTGAGGGGGCTGGCGCTGGAGCAGAGTCGTGGTCCGCCTCGCTCACCTCCAGACACGTTGTGCGCCGCTGGTACTTGAACACCAGCTGGTCGCCGGCGCGAAGGTGACGCCGGGCGCCCAAGGGTGTAGTTGGTCGCGAGGTCCCACGACCCGGCCGGGCGCGCCGACGGTGTAAGCTGGCGCCGTCGCGCCGCCCGAGCGCCGCTGGCCGCCGAAGCTCACGCCGAGCGCCCCAGACGGCGCCTCCACGAGCACCACCGACGGCGTTGACGAGGAGAAGGGGAGGGGAGGAGACGGCCGAGGGAGAGAGAATGGGAAGGGAGGAGAGTGGCTGGTGGGTGTTTTATTATTAAAAAACTGGCATGTGGGTCCCACAGGTAGATAGAGAATGATATAGAGTATAGATGGGTGCGGGAGAACGTGGTATAGAGTAGAGAATCTAGATGACCAGGATGGAATATTCGGTTTGGAGGATGAAGATAGAGGACGAAGAGTGCGGATAACCTGAGACCACTACCAATCACTAGTATCTATAAACCTCAATCTAATAGCAAGCCGTGTCATCTAAAATTTGCGGCCATTGAATCACTGTTGGTTCCTTTGATCTGAGAGCATCGGCAACAGTTAGCTCTAGGCTAGCTTTAAGTGCCACATGGAGAAACAGAGGCCGAGAACGTATTGGTTCTCCCACTCTTCTCATAATATTTTTTAGAAAGGTGGCAAGAGCTTTACCAGATTTTTATTAGACAAAAAAAACAGAGTTACATCAGTTTTACGGTACAAACTCCAACCACTAAGAAACCCCCTAAGGCTACTCTAAGGCGCATAACTGGGACAGAGTCCCCAACCTCAACAATTGGAAAAAGAACACTATATATACGCCTATTTCTAATGCTAGGGGCCTCATGAGTCCTCGTCGCTAACTGGTACTGCTCAATTTCTTCTTTGCAAAGAAAGGCCACTTGTCTTGGCTGCATCGAAATGTTCTGAAAAATTCTTCGGTTGCGCTCCTTCCAAACATTCCACCAAAAATAGATCATTAATCCATCAAGTGTCTTTCTCTTCTCATAATGTCAAAGCCGGCTTTATGAATAAAACCAATTACTTGTGATATGCATATGCCTAGCTAATCTATACTGATTGAAGGAATATTGGTCGTGGTTGCAGAAAGGAGTGGAGACAAAGACGATAAAATAAACCCATTTGGCAGATCTTGAAACCAAGAAGGGAAGCAGCTCTAACAAAGAACAAGGATTCTGAGAAGAAACCTCAAGCCATGGGTCCAAGAAGGACAACACGAAGCTAGTGAAAAACGCTCTGATTCTGAGAATGATGATGGCAAGGATGAGCACTATAGCCCTAGTGCCACCATAAGAAGTCTCCAAAAGCCTACAGTCAAGAAATCATTTCTCAGTACGAATTGATATATGAAGGTTGTCATTTCTCAGTGAACTAGTAATTGCACATGTTTTGTTTCGATATAAATGGAGTTAATGTTGGTACTGATTTTTTGGGTGAACTGTTGTAGATAGATCGTTTAGTCCCCTTTTTTTTTCTCATGGTGGTAAAGTTAAAAGAAATAGTGAGTTTGAAAACATTAATGAACAAGTACAGTTTTTTTAGTACACCTCCAAGTTTCGATGGTTTGTTTAGTCACTGCCGGGAGAGATTTGAGTGGCCAATCTGTTCCCACTGTTAAAAAAAATGTTTATAATCTTCCATGTTTAGATGAATGAATCAAATAAAGAATATGTATGTGATGTCTGCCAACAGGGAAAGAGTTGATCAGTGCGTCAAATAAACCTTTAGAACTTGCTTTCTCTAATTTTTGCTCTGGCTAGCATAGCAGATTAACAGTCAGGATAGAAGTCTCTCCATGACCGCTACCATAGCACTGCACTCTGCTGAAACTGCGGCCTGAGACGACAAAGTGGGAAAGGGAGAGACAATTCGGCCTGGCCCAACGGAGAAGGTAGGTTGCGTGTCTCCTTCCTTCCCCGGGCAAGCCCACATCGCCTGGCAGCCCAGCAGGCCTCAATCACACCATCGGCCTGCTGCAGGTAGAACGTCCGTCAGGCGCAGCATTTGTTTGCAGGTCTGTATTATTGTACGCCCCGGTTTCCTGCACCATTCTTCTTCTGATCAATTTCTGCATCTTCCTTATTTTCTGTTGAAGCATCATTGGCAACTGAGACTGAGCTGTAGCATTATTCGAAACAAGAGATCGATGAAAGTGCCACTAAAATTAAGGTCTTTCATTTATCTTTCCAAGAAATAGGATATCGTAGCCAAGGACAACCTCGCAAACGAAACCATCCAAATTGTTTGTGCTTATTAGGTAGCACGTGCCACTTCGTGTGACGATTTGGATTGATTCTTCTACTTGAATAAAATATGGACGAAGCCAAAAAATTCGTTCTTGTATCAGGGTTGGTTTAAACCCACTTGAGTTTGGAGTCACCACAGAATTTGGAGCATTGGTGGCTCATCCATGTGTCAACACGTGCCTCTAAATATTTCGCAAAAAACCCCTTCACCTTTTGGAGAATCAACCCGCCGTCCAACGCTTCTGCAGGGAGCCCCCGTCTCAGCCCGAACCGCTCTCACTTCCATTCCATTCCCCACTCTCCTTCCTACCGCCGCCCTTCCCTGCTGCTCGTGCGTTCCTCTTGTGTCACTCGTGCTTGAGCACGGAGAGCCACACGAGCTTGGTGTCGTTCAGGGCTAGCACCGTCCTTCCTCGTCCCCGTCGAAGACGACGTCCAGCATGGAGAGCTCACATACGGCAGTGCGGCCGTCGTGTGTCAACGACATGAATCAGGTAACCTACAGCCATTGTTCTTCCCCCTCTCTCAGATCCACATCTCAACTTCAATTTTTCTTACAGATCCAACGAGTTCAGGCTAGATATGCACGAGGCGGCGGAGGACTAGGCGGAGCTCGGCGGCCTCCGGCGCATATACACTCACCAGACACGAGCCCATGAGCAGGTGGCTTGGGTTCCTCCGGATCCAGCGGCCCTGACTCTAGCCTTGCTGTATGGAGGGCGAGGTCCTCCGTGTGGATCTCAGCACTGGCGGTCAGATCCGCGGCGGGTGCCGCCAGATCCACGCCGGGAGATGCTCCTCCATGGCGCCCAAGGTTCTCTCTTGGGTCATGCAGCCGTCGTCGTCAACCTCTGTAGAGGTGATTTCGCTCGCGAGATCTGGCCTCTCTTGGAGGAATGGGGACAAACAATGCTCAAACATGGCCACCGAATGAACTCCAAGGCAGCGATCTGCTCCTCACAGCTGCAGCACAGCCGCAACACCAGATCACGTCGCTGGCCTTGGCTCCCATGGTTAGCCTCTAATCATGTCCTACTATATCCACTTCTCTCGGACAGGCAACTCAGGCAACTCAGTTTTGCAGCAGAAAACGCTCGATTTGGGAAAGAAGACGAAGTACATTTCGGAACAGTATTGGAGCCTAAGTGCCTAACATCTCTCTGGGGCCACAGTGATCCCTTGCTAGAGTACTGAATTCATCCAGGAGCTGCTCCAAAGGAACGAGTCCAGATTTTGTTTCTAGAGTGTCTTGACAATTTTGCTGCTAACATAAGTTATTCTTTCAAGTGCTTCATGGTTAACCCTTCTCTGAAAAGTTCTGAGTAGTTCTTTTTGCCTTCAGTTGCATTGACATGGTCCTGACTTTGGTTTCTTATTCTTATATTTCTAGAACTCTAGATGCAACTTAGAGTAGACTTCAGACACTATATGGTTTACTAGGTTGTAGAAGTTCATAGCTTCACATTTGTTCTCTGCATTGTTTTGCTTCTACAAGTTCAGAGCTATATATGACGTTAACCTGAAATATACGATGTGAGCAAAAGCAAGAGTGGTCAGAGTGGCTTCTTTTCAAAGTCTGTATTTAGAAGCAGAAGTTTGAGAGCTTGATCTATGCCTCATGTTAAGCTAATGATGCTGAACAGCGCAGATAATGGTGAATACAATACTAAGCATGCCTTTTCTTTTGTTTATGCTTCCCTTCTACATCGTTATTAGCCAATGACTACACAATATTGTGCTGGCACTGCTCCAACCGCAAGTTCTTCCGTTGTGGTTATTTCCAGCATCTTAGTATATGAATGAATGAATGTTCCTAACATTGTACCTCCAGATTGTTGTTCCCAAGTATGTATGAACCTTGTCTGCCCTGAAGATTCTAGGTAAGCTCTAGGGTCCTCAACTTATTTATCAACAATATATAGAGTTCATCGTACAATCAACTTCTTGATTAAGGAATTTTATAGTGCATATTAGAACCAAAGTATGAGGTTTTATAATTTGTGTTATGTATTCATTGATTTGATATCCTTCATTTTACATATTGATAATAATGGTGGTAACGGCATGTAGTGTTTATACAATTGTTTTAGTTTCATCCTTTTGTAAAGCAATATCATTATTATACTTTTGGCTAAATATTTTAGTTTTTATAAATTTCATCAAATGGTCGAGGCAGGGCACATGAAGGAGTGATTGGATTAGGAATGAAGAGCAAATGAAGATTGGAGACCTCAAAACAGATCTGAAGACCTGGACAAGCCCGTGTAGGGGCTTGTGAGTTTGTTTGCTAACAATTGTGTGTACAGTATTATATGGATACAAGGTTAACGTTGTTAATATGTATCATTTTTTTATGACAACGTAATATTTATCCTTGGATATTATGTATATGAAACAAATAATGATGGCTGAGATTTTGTTGTCAACTTTTACAATAATATTTATCCATTTATGCTTTTTAAATAAGTGACGCATTATGCTATATTTCATAGCAATGCATGGAACACTTCTCTGGTAAACCTATTGAAATTAAAGATAAGTCAGGACAGGGCGCCCGAAGGGCGCCTGATGTTCTAGTGTACTATAAAATGAAAAGTAAATAAATTATTTCTTCAGTTTCTTTGAAAGAAGAAGCAAATGGAAAGGCGGAAACCAGGAAGGGCGGCCTGTCAGCCCGCTCAGCCCGTTCTATATCAGCTCAGGTTGGCCCGCTGCCGCCGTTACCTGGGCTCAATACTCGGTCCATCTGAGCCTGCCTTCGGCTTCTTCAGCTGCCTCTCCCGCTCCTCTTCGCTCGTTCCTGCCTACGCGACGTCACAAATAAATGAACACTACAAAACAAAATGAACACTATAACGCAAATGTTTACGTCATGCATGCATAATACTAGTACTATTACAGAGCATTAACAAATTACTACACGCTTATATATATAATTTTATGTATAATAATATACTAGTACGTATCTGGTACAGCCTACATACTCACGTCATCCCCAGCCGCCAGCGAATGCGAGTCATCAGTCATCATCGATCTCTGAACAAAAATCCCTGCTCAAACCACGAGTCAAACTATTCTTTTTCACCCACTTGTGTTGGACTCGGTTTCCAGTTCTTAGGTATCAGATTAGAGAATACCACTAGTACGAAAATGATTTTTTTTGGCGCCAGGATTTTATTTGTACAGGCGGTTCAGCTTAATAGACGCTAGTATTAAAAAAACACGTGGGCCGGGCTCCGAACCGCCTGTGAAAACACAATAACACTGGCGGTTGGCTAAACCAGCCGCCCGGTGCTAAAGCCGCCCGATGCTAATGGAGCAATCAACACCGGCGGCCGGCTTAGCCAACCGCCGGTGTTAATGTGCAATATCGCCGGGCGGTTAGCTAAGCCAACCGCCAAGATGTTAATGGAGCCATCGACCGGGCGGCCGGGCTTAGCCAACCGCCGGTGTTGATGCATTTTCAGGGCGGTTGGGTGAGCCAACCGCCAATGCTAGGTCTGCTATATATACCCCTTCTTCCTCCCCCGACCAAAGATAGTAACCCGGCGCCAACCTTCCATTGTTGGCGATTTGGGGGTCCATTTCCTAAAATACAAGGGGGGAGGTTTTGATCTTCAAATCTTGGAAGAAGGTTGCTAAAAAGGTTAGTTTATGTCTCTCTTGCATCTTTTTAGCCAATATTGGTCATTTGTAGCCACTTTTTTGGATCTAGGGTTTCACCATGAGTGAGAGGGGGGAAGAAGCTAGGGTTTTCTCTCTATTTGATTATTTCATACTTAGGGTTTTCTCTCTATTAGATATGGTGAATAAAGATGGATTTTTTATGTCTCTTAGCTATTGCCATAATTATTTTTGAATTAAAGGATCCTCTCCACTTTAGATTTAGTGTGTCATGCATGAATAGGTTTATTTTGATAGAAGAAAATTGAAGATTGTTTCTTATTTAATTGTTAGGGTCCAATTTCATTAGATTTAATTTTAATTATTTTTGTTTAGATAATTACTAGTGTTAAATTTATTTAGAGAGAATAAATGTTTAATTATTCTTGCCATTATTAATTACTATATCTTTCTTCAATAATACTCCAATTAATTGGTTGGTTATATTATTTTAGTTGGTATTAATTTTTTTTAATGGGGTTAGTGCTTAATTAAATAGCTATGTATAATTTTGTATTGGATTCCAATTAATTGGTAGATTTGATAAATTATTTGCCATGCCTCCTCTCTCATACTTAAGGAACCTTAGGCCTCAACGTCTATAATTTGGGGAATATACAAGGGCGAGGTTTTCTAATTACAGAGAGGGATGTTGTTGATCATTAAAAAGGTTAGTAAATCCATCATACATACCTGATTTCAAAAGGTTTATTGATTAAAATACATAGATTATAAAATACATAGATTATAATGAATTCGTTATATATATATATATATAAACGATGGAGAGATCATTCTGGATGTATAATTTATCAAGAGTTGATCCATCATATATACCGAGAGGTCAAAAGCTTTATTGATGCCGCTAAAATGCATGCATGGAGAACACGGCGAAGCACATACCATGTCCTTGTGTGGATTGCAAAAATATTACGGTCTTTGACGACACACAAACAATATTTTCTCATCTGCTCTCCCGAAGATTTATGAATGATTACCTGATTTGGACAAAGCATGGAGAGTGTAGCTCTACCCCATATCCAGATACAACCCCTGCGAACATCAACCCCAATGGCCCTGATATGCTTGTTGATGACGGATGCGAGTTCATACATGAGACACAAGATCGAGTCAACCCGATATGCCAAATGTTGAAGATGCAAAGTGGGTAGATGAAGTGGAAGATGAAGGGTGTGAAGACTTGGAACTCATGGTTGCACTATTGCGTCGTCATCTTGATCCATCAATGTTCTTTATGAAAGGTATGGAGGCCTTAAAGAAGGCAGCAAAAGAGCCATTGTATGATGAGACAAAGGGTTGTACCAAAGAGTTCACGACGTTACGGTCTGTGCTAAAGTTGTTGATGTTGAAAGCTAGGTTTGGATGGTCCGATGCTAGCTTCGATGCATTATTGAGTACTCTCGGAGATATGCTTCCCAAAGAGAACAAAGTGCCTGCTAACACTTACTATGCCAAGAAGCTCATCAGTCCGCTTACTATGGGTGTACAGAAGATCCACGCATGTAGAAATCACTGTATCCTATATCGAGGTGATTACGCAGACTTAGAGAAGTGTCCAAACTGTGGTGCAAGTCGGTACAAGACAAAAAAAGACTATCTACAAGAACAGAATGCAACTTCGGTTTTCAAAGGAAAGAAGAGAAAGAAGACCAAACAGGGGTTCAAAACCAAGCAACAAAGAAAAAGAAGAAGTAGATTATTTTGCCCGGAGAAGAGTTCCCGCTTTGGTGATGTGGTACCTTCCGGTGGTTGATCGATTGAGGTGTTTGTTTGCTAACCCGGAGGATGCAAAGCTTATGACCTGGCATGCTTCGATAGGCACAAAAATGGTGGAAAGCTTCGACATCCAAATTGATGGCAAACAATGGAAAAAATTCAATGAAGAACACCCGGACTTTGCTAAGGATGCAAGAAATGTTAGGTTTGCACTATGTACTGATGGAATGAATCCCTTTGCGGAAAGGAGCAGCAAGCCTGACAAAGACTTGGCCGGTGATCCTCACTATCTACAACCTCCCTCCACACCTTTGCGAAGCGCAAATATCTTACGCTAACCATTCTTATTTCGGACCTACACAACCTGGTGTTGACATGGATGTATTCTTGGAGCCCTTGATGGAGGAAATGAAAACTTTGTGGGACACAGGTGTTGACATGTTGGATGAATACAGGGAAAGAGTCATTCACTCACGAGCAATTATTTTTGTTACAATCAACGATTATCCCGCTCTCTTTGTATTATCGAGTCAATTCAAGGGAAAGGTTGGTTGTGTAGTATGCGTAGATGAAACCTTTTATGTGTCCCTCGGTGCATCCAATAAGCTAGTGTATATGAGGCACTGGCGCTACTTATCAAAAAGGGCACAGTACCGCTTAAGAAAGATGGATAGATACTTTGACAATTCAAATGAACTAAAGTCTCTTGCTCCATTGGGTAACAGTAAAGGTCACGAGTGTTTGAGATAGTGAAAAATATCAAGTTTGCTTTTGGAAAAAAAGACAATAGATGGAAAACCTAGAAAGGATATCAAGCCAACTCCAGGGGCTACATTTAAGAAGATGTCAATTTTTTTCAAGTATTTGCCATACTTTGGAAAGACCTTGACGTCACGACACGCAATCGATGGAATGCACGTTCGTAAGAATGTATTTGAAAGCATCATTGGCACCTTGCTTGATATGAAGGGCAAGACAAAGGATGGACTAAAGTCACGTCTAGACATGGTAAATTTAGACATAAAACATTAGCTTCATCCTCATTATTCAGGGAAAATAGAAAGTACCACCTCCCCCGCGAGCAAGCTACAACCTGAACACGGATGAGAAAGAAGCAATTTGTGTGTGGTTGAAGAAATTGAGAGTTCCAAATTTTTTACGCTCCAATCTAAGATCCATTGTTTCCATGAAGGACCTTACACTTACCAACTACAACGCACATGATTGCCATGTAATGCCGACAACTTTTCTACCTATTGCCATCGAGCTATAAATCCAAATTTTTTTAAAAATGGCAATCACAAGGTTGTGCTTCTTTTTCAACAAAATATCACAGAAGGTAATCGACCATGATGAGTTAGAGTCTCTTCAAGAATTTGCGATGGAGACAGTGTCACAACTTGAGATATGTTTGCCGCCATCATTCTTTGATATAATGGTACATCTTGTGGTGCATTTGGTGCCTCAAATAGAGGCACTTTGGGTCCTATGTATTTGCATGAGATGTGGACGTATGAACGTTTCATGTCAATACTAAATTTCTATGTATCCACTCGTGCTCGTCCCGAGGCGACCATGATAGAGGGGTACACTCTTGAAGGGGCCATTGAGTCCATTTGCTCCATTCTCGTGGTAGTTGCCTAAAAGGTGAAATTGCAATAGGTTTGCACACGTTATTATAATATTGAGTTGAGTAAATCAACAGATAAGCCTTTATTTCTTACTCTAACAAATACATGTGCGTCTTGCAGAATGCAATATGATGGGGAAGAGATGCGTTACGGTCCGGATGAGACATATGAAGAACAAAAACAGGATCGGGTATCTCGGCCCAATGAGAATATGCGAGGAGCAAAGACACATTCACAATAGGTGATGGCCATGATAAGTTGAAGGGCTTAACACCTGAAGAGGTTAAGGTGAAAAAAGCAGATCTAAAAAAGAAATTTGATGCCAAATTAAGCCTTGTACATAGGAGAAGCAATGCTAAAATTTAAAAACAAAGGCGATGCATAGTGACCCCCCTACAACTTTAGGTACGTGTGAGTTTACATATATGAAGTCAAGAATTCAATGACAATGCCTCATTACAAATTTGATCCTACAGGGGACCATTGGATCTGTTTTTTTAATTTTTCCTAGAGAAGGAAGGACACCGGTACTAGACTCCGCGCATTACGCAAGTGAATCTTATGGACCATTCTTGTCAATCTTAGAACGGTAATAAGCCTATATATATGCATGTTTTATTTTATCTATAAGAATTATATAATAACTAAGTGATTCTATTCGAGAACACAGGGCATATAGGTATTATAAGATTTCAAAAGGTCCATATGACCTTTCTAAAGCTGGAGAACCATTGGAAATACTTAACAACTGGCCGGTATGTAAATTTATAAGTGCATATCATACATGTTTAATTAGTACATAGTACATTTCTAAAGCACAAATGAAACACTTGACTATATATTATAGTGCCACAAGCAACCACCGGAACGCCGCAGACTTTGTGGGTTCTACGTGCAAGTTTATGAGAGACCAAGGGCGATACATCAGAAACCCCGATAAGGTATAAGTAGCTGTCATTTATAAGTTTTGTCATTAATGCTTTACAGATTGGTTACCAAATGAAAATATATAATGTTGAATTATTAACATACTTTCTTACCAGGCCTATGCGTAAGATCCGACAGAAAATTTCAATGAAAAAGCATTATACAACATAGTTAAGGATCTCTGCTCATTCATCATGAAAGAAGCCATTCCACCAACGAAAATATCACGATGATCGCGGCGCAAAGAATTGGGAAAGCCAGAATATGCACCGCTAACTGATATTAGGCGTCTCAATCTTAGTCGAAACGATTATTAAAGCTTTCCCAATTAGAAAAAAAGAGAAAAACGTGGATGTGTATATATGATGAAATATTTGTGATGTGGATTTATATTGAAGTATGCATGTATGATATAATACAATTTTGATGTACAAAGATCTACATTGATGTAAATAGATGTATGATAGAGTGTAATTGCATGTTATCATGAGTTTCAATATAAATAAATAGGTTTTCATTTTAATTTCAAAAATGGCGGGAAACTTTCTACTTGGGCGGTTGGTAAGTCAACCGCTTGTGAAAATGGTCCATTTCTACTGGCGTTTTGGAGGTGAACCGCCAAGGTAGAAATGGACCATTTCCACCGGCGGTTATCTTAACCAACCGCCCGATTACAAAGTTCATTTCCACTGGCGGTTCTCAAGAAACCGCCGGTGGAAATGATCCATTTCTATCGGCCTTTTCGCACCGGCGGCTCGAGATCCGCCCGGTGCTAATGTTTTACCACCGCCAAAGATTGATCTTTTGTGTACTAGTGTACGCGTCCTGTTATAAAATAAATATGTATCTAGACAAACACTTGTCCAAATACGCAGCTAAAAGCCTAAAACTACTATATTCTGTATGCTTTAGATGGATGATGAGTACAAGGGTCAACTAAGATCTCAGCAACACATCCTACAGAAAAGCACTGCGTCAGCACAAAAACGAGAGTAATATAACATAGCTGGACAGATTACGTGATCTTCTCTCTCCCGTTTCAGTCTTCAGCAGGTGTAACACAAGCAGTAGTAGGTATATTTTTTTTTTTTTTTTTGGAAAGATCTAGGAACAGACTGTTCCGGCATATATTAATAAGAAGAAGATTGACCCAGTTTATAGGAAAACTGGGCCCGAAAACCTTACACCTCACGCACACGACCGAGAGAAACGACAACCCAAAGAAGGTACAAGACCGGGGTTCCCGAAAAGCCAAGGCGGTCATCGTTGCCTAGCACAAGTACGCAAGCGCAGCTCCGATTTCCAACCATGGCCTAACGATCACCACCGAGCCGAACGGAAATCCACAGTGACGCCTTCAGGAAGGTTACGACGTTCGAAACGCCGCCGTCACTCGTCCAACGGACCAGGTTTTCACCCGTGGAAAGAAAAAAACTAGGGGACGACGCCCCCAACGGGAACGGCGCCCGCGCCGTCCGTCGCAGACTTTCACCTAATCACCCCAGCCTTCGACCGTCGGCCCAGACACGAGGTCCCTCCAAGCCGCCCCGTCGTCGCTGCCGGTCGTCTTGTAGAGATCTTGCTAGAGGGGTAGCGGCAGCGCCCGGCGCGCTACAGCCGCGAGAGCTGCGCCGGTCACCCCCACCAGCAAGACGTCGTGCCGGAAAACCAGCCATCGCTCCGCCGCCGCTGCGCGTCCACCTGCCGCGCGCCGGCACCAACGCCGTCTTGACCCCGGCGGCGGCCAGCACCACGCCTTTGCCCAGGCCAACCGGGAGGGGCGGCGAAGAAAACCGCCCCCAACGCCTGCCGCGAGGCCCCAACCACGCCGCGCGCCGCCCACCGCCGCATCCGTCGCCGGACACCACCAGGCTTGCCACCAGCAGGAGACGAGATCCCGGCGCCAGCGCCGGCCCCGGCACCCGCCGCGTCGGGCTGCCGATCTTCGCCGCCCGCACCACGAGGCGCGTGCCCCACCGAATCGGGCGCCGCCCTGCCACGGGGCGCTAGGTCCGGCAGCAACCCGGCTCCCAAAGACGCCGCCGCCGCCTCCATCCTTGGCTGCCAGTCGGCCGTCGCAGCGGCGAACCAGGTTGCCACCAGCCCGTGGCGCCAGCGCCGCGCCGCGCCCGCAGCGACCCGCCCGCCGGCCACCGCCACCCACCGCCACAGCCGAGCCCCGGCATCGCCGACACGGCCGCCCCGAAGCCCGCCGCCTGCCGAGGAGGAGCCGGATCCAGCCAGCCGGAGGCCGGATCCGGCCCTCGAGCCCGCGGATCCGCCACCCGGGCAGCCAAGGCCGGCACCAGCGCCACCGGTGAGGGGATGTAGGGAAGGGGAGGAGAAAAAGCCCGCCCCGCCGCCTCAAACGCCCGCTGGGCCCTGGCCCGCGCCGCCCGCCGCCGTCGGGGTGACCTGCCGAGCCCCACGCGGCTCGGGCTGGGCAGCGCCACGCCGGGCCGCCGCCACCCACGCCGCCATGCCGCCGTCTTGCGCGAGTGGAGGCCCGCCGCCGCCATCCCGGCGAGCCGCGCGGCCTTGCTGCTTGCGGCCTGCTCCGGCGGCGGCGGGGCAGGAGATAGGGAGGAGGGGAGGAGAGGCGGCTTAGGGTTCGGGCGGCCTCCCCGGGTCGCCCGCGTGGGGCGGCGGCGGGGGGCTGCTCTGTTCTTCCCTACCCCATCGTAGTAGGTATAGAACGCTTCAACATTATTTCATACATATAACAAATAAATACGTATATATTTTTTTTTTAATTACACGAGGCATAGTTCCATTGGTATGAAAGCAGCCATAGCCATCGCGGATCAGTCCAAACTCCAAAACCAAATGAGATATCATCGTCGTCAGATGAAAACAACGAGCGAGGTCTTGCGCTGCGTTTGCGACGTCGAAAATAGCGGCACACAATTCTCCACCGTGACTGACAATGACACATCCATATATAGGCTTCTCTTCTTTCCCATTAGTGTTACTAGCAACGACTCCAACTTGCTCTCTCAAGTGGCCGCGAAAAATTCGGAGGAATCCATTTGATTTTATTTTTCAGGATGGAAAAAAAAAAAGAATCCACTTGTGAGTGAGAGACTGAAATTTAGCACAATCTCTGCTGCAATTTTTTCTGTGGCCTGCCTGCTGCCTCGTGCCTACGAGATAGATAGAACACGAATGCAACTGTTTCTTCCCACAAATATGCAAAGGTTTGATTTCCAAACCTGCTGCGAAGGCAGATAGAATGCAAAATACCATTTGACTCCCTGTTCAAGTCGCGTTCATTTTCGCCTCATCACAACATCCCTGGTCAGTGGATGTGCAGCGAGACCGTGAGTAGGGAACATTCACATGACCACATTTTATTAAGCATAGCAGCACAACAGGATGCACACATGTTTTATATATGTCTCTTCTTCTAGACATGCCACGTTTCTATTTTAAAAACTTGTAACTTCAGTAAGGAACTATTCAGCTACAGTTGGCAGTATACATGGGTTGCTTACAGTCAGACCTGCTTACAGTCAGACCGGCTCACCAGTCCCCTTCAGCACGAGATGTCAGTATGTCACTATCCTGAATTCACCATAGCACGTAGTGTTCAAAGCCTACGAGATGCATAAGTAACCACCTGCGAAGCTTCACTATCCCAACCACTTCTCCGGACTCGTGTACAATTGTCGTTGGAAAAAGTCCCAGTTCACCAATCCGGCCAATCAGAAACGGTCAAATGCAATCTCAACAGCCTGTTTGCTGCAATGTCGCATACGAGCGTCTCAGGGACTGAAAATTCGCTGCTGTCTCAGACCGAGTTCTGCTCTCAAAAAGTCTCCGGTCTCCGGCGTCTCAACAACTACTGGTGTTCTGGTGTTCCGGTGACTGGAGGAGGCACGTAGACGTAGCGTTGTCCAGGTTCAGACATGCCTGCGGCGTTTTACAGTACCACCACCAAACGTTTCTGAATTCTGAAGTCTCAAGTTTCATCAGCAAAAAAACTGCTCACCAACCATTTCGCCATGCATGTCCTCTGTCCGGAAACGTACTGATCATGGCAGTCCAGGCTGAGTTTGTGTCATTTCAGTTCGTCAAGTTGGACTGGACCAGATGCTGAGCTTTTTCAGAAGCTGGACAGTGAAGCTTAAAGCTTGGATTGAGACAAAAGCTAGCAAATTTTGATTTCTCCGCCGAGGAGATGAAACCTGAGACGACACTGGCTTGTGGCTTCCTGCAGCATTTGCAGTTCTAAATTTCGTATGCGGATCCCAGTCCCATAGATAAGCAGGTTCCACACTCATTGGTATGCAGTGGCACAGTGGCTGTCCCTGTCTGATCAATCCATATAAACTTTTTGGTCATCAGAAGGCATCTGCAATGGCTTTTTTCTTTTTGTTATCTTGGAAACAATACCTTGTCTATGCATTTTGGTACGCAGACAACTATTAAATCGCAAGCGTGAGTGTGGAACCTTGTCTATGTATGGATAGATGGCAATGGCACGCATAATTTCTGCCTAACTGCTTCTGACCGTGCAACATTTCAGGCTAAGCAAGCACCACCAGCACTGCAAGTCGCAAGCGTGAGTGCAACATTTCTGTGGCATTCTTCATGCCTTCTGATGAGAGATAGATAGAACACAAATGCGCCTGCTTTCTATGCATTTTGTTCTTACCAAAAATATGCAAATGGAGTGCATGATCTTGTTTGTTTAAAGGAAAGAGAGGCATATAATTGATAAATAAGCTTGCAGTTAGGTGTGATTTTCAAAGACGTTGCAAAGGCAGATAAAACAGTCAAATGCAAGATAACATTTGACTCCCTGTTCATTTGAACATGTCAGAGTCGCGTTCATTTTCGCCTCATCACAGCATCTCTGGTCAGTGGATGTGCATGCGAGACCGTGAGTTCACACTTTCCACTCTTTACTTATCTTCGCCTTCCTAGAGTTGGATAGATAAATAAAATTCAGAAAGAACCTTCCCAGTTCCGAAATCGCATTTGCTTGCTTCAGTAGTTGGTAGGCACAGCACTCTGTGCGACAAAGACAGGAAAAAAACTGAAAAATCCAGCTGTTGTTTCTTGTTCTGACCAACACAGATAATCTTACACACTCCAATAAAGCATATACTAAGGATAATGCAATATAAGTATTTTTCAAAGCGCCGTATTGTTTTTGGTGACAACATGGTAATGCATTATAGGCTCATCTTTGAATGATCGACGTGATTCTTTCTCCTACTCTACTAAATTCGAGTTAAATTAATGCCAGAGCGAGTACCTACTACCTGCTTGTAGGTTATTTTATTCCAAGGGAACATTCATGACCACATTTTATATATAATATAATATAATACAATGTTTAATATCACAACAGGATGCATGCATGTTTTATAAATGTGTTCCTTCTTCTAAACTTGCCGCATTTCTGCTTTGAAAAATTCGTAACTTCAGTATGGATCATTCATCTACAACTGGCACTAGTATACAATATACATGGCTCGCTTTCAGTTAGATAGACTCACCGGTCCTTTTCAGCAGCAAATGTCAGTATCCTGAACTCACCATTGCTGCCAAACCAAACCATCTACGGAATAATAAACAAATACACACGTGCTATCCAAAGCCTACGAGATGTACAAGCAGTGAAGCTTCGCTGGCCCAACCACTTATCCGGAATAGTCCAAGTTCACCAATCCGGCCAATCAGAAACGGTCAAATGCAATCTCAACAGTATGTTTGCTGCAATGTCGCATACGAGCGTCTCAGGGACTGAAAATTCGCTGCTGTCTCAGACCGAGTTCTGCTCAAAAGTCTTCATCTCCGGCGTCTCAACTCTCATCAACTACTGGTGATCTGTTACGCCAGTCACTGCGGCGTTTTACAGTACCATCACCAAACGTTTCTGAATTCTGAAGTCTCATCAGCAAAAACTGCATACCAACCATTTCGCCAAGCATGTCCTCGGTGCGGAAAAGTACTCTCTTGGTAGTCCAGGCTGAGTTTATGTCATCTCCGTTCGTTAAGTTGGACTAGATGCTGAGCTTTTTCAGCAACCCGATAATGAAGCTTGAAAGCTTGGATTCGGACAAAAGAAAGCAAAACAAATTTTTTATTTCACAGCCAAACCGAGGACTCGAGGAGATGAAAGCTGAAGGCTTACCCTAAAAAAAAAAAAAAGAAGAAGAAGAAGGCTGAAAGCTGGTTTCCTGCAGCATTTTCAGTCTTGATTTCGTGTGCGGATCCCAGAGATGATCAGGTTCCACACTCATTGGCATGCAGTGGCTGTCCCTGTCTGATCAATCCATAAACTTTTTGATTCGATGAGAAGGCGTCTCAATGGCTACTCTGTAGGGTGGCTATCTTTGAAAGAATACCATGTGCATGTATTTTGGTTCGCAGACAACTGTTACATCTGCCGCCTGCCGGCATGCATGAACATGACTTGATAAGGCAGAGTTTGACCAATCTCAATCTATATGGCATTCACATGAATGAATGAATGAGCACATTATTTCCCTTTGACTCTTTCCTTGAGTCCTACGCATACTGGCATGGCATCAAAATTCTGTTTTCAGTTATTTTTAATGCAATCCTTGTTTTCCTTTTCACGAACACACACGAGCTCTTCGCATCAAATTTCTGTTTGAAAGAACTTCACATATAAGTGGATTTTTCACCAATGGCACGCATGCATTATGCATAACTGCTTCTGACCATGCAACATTTGTGGCTAAGTAAGCATCATCAGCAGTACTACAATTTGCAAGTACTCACATTCCTTGTACGGACCCGGACTTGGCCGTCACGGGAACGTTGCAAGAATTCAGATGTCTGACGCAACAACTGCAAGTAGATGTAGAGTTCCACTTTCTGAAGGAAAGAAGCACAAGATTGTTGTTCACCTGATCATGCAAGGTATAGTATAGGTTCCCGTATATGATGCTGTGCTACCAATTTTGCCAAACAAAGTGAGGAATATCACAGGTCAAGTGCTTTTGTATTCCCTCTAGTCCAAAAGAGTGCATATTTAGATCCAGTCAAAAGTCAAAAGTATAAATTCGATGGTTACAAATAGATATACTCGCTCTGCACGACTGTGCTTCTCTAGCTGTAGCAGCAGCTACCAGTTGTTAAAATTCCTTCGTTCTAGTTACTGTAATTATATATGGTTACAATGGCAGATCCGGGTCTATAAAAATATATTGCATGACAATGATATTTTTTATAACTATTAGTACTTTTTAGAAAAATAATTTCTGCTTAGAGCTTCTGATCGTCGTCTGAGATGGTTTGACTGAACACACTGTATCTAAAAGTGCACTCTTTTCAGGACGAGGGATACGAATTTCTGCTGAGAGTTCTTTCGAAGTGAACATCGTCTGTATCCCTCTGAACTGATCCTCCAGTGCGTGCACTTTAACCAGGTCCCATCGGTGCCTTTTTTTTCTGATGTTTTTCTTCTATTGCAGATAAATACATACATCTCTCCCAGACTCGAATCCTTCACGTTTTCTTTTAGACTAAAAGTTTTAGTTCAGTTTATTCTACCGACCTTCATCTTGGCAACTCCTACCGTTGCATTAGCTGCAGAATAATCAGAGCAGACAGCGTTCAGGGTCACGTTTAAACTTATTCGATCAGCGTCAACGGCGCCGGCGAACCTTTCGTCCCATTCCATTCCACGAGCAACCAAGCTGATAGAGATTGTTATGCTCGACAGACGATCTGATCGATCCCCAATGAACGGAACCGAATAATGGCCATGGCCATGGCCCCAGCAGCGGGAGGGGGGAGCATTACAGCGACAGGATGCATGAGCCGGCGATACGCATGATCCAACAGCCAATGGAGGAGACCACACCAGTATAACGGTCGACAAGAGCAAGAGCAAAGGAGAAGATTCTGGTGATCTCTCTCTCGTTCTTGAGAGATAGTCATCAGTCAGCCATCCGATGGATCGATCGATCCCCCACAAGTGGCCAAGTCATTCAGGCAGGCAGGCTTTGTTTTCATGCTGCTTTACCCGGCCCAGATAGATGCCGAAAGGCACGGCGAATATGGGCACAACATCTGCCTCTGCCTCTGCCTGCCTAGTGTGGTTGTGGTTGGGCACCCAGCCACTAGCTGCGGCCCACACCACGAAGCTCAAGCAGCAGCTAGTAGCAGCTGGGGCTGAAAGACTGAAACAGAGAGCTTTGGAGGTAGGGGTGGCTGGGAGCTTGACATGCGTGTTTTGTGCTATGCCTCTGTCTGGACAATGGACAGGATCACGACAGGGGGTCGGCAGGTGTTGGATCTGGAATCTCACAGCGTCACCGCGCACGAAACGAAGTGAGGAATGGCCCGTGGAATGGGGAATCATGGAGGAGGAAAGGAGATGGATGGCCGCCGAAAGAGGCCGCCCTCCATGATCCATCCTCCTCACTGCACTGCATATGGCTGCCTCTGCTGCCAACTGCCAACCATCTCTCTCTCCTCTCCTCTTGGAGCTAAGCTAGCAGATAGATCTGAGCGAGCGATGCTTCTGGGCTGGGAAGTGGGAACAGGCCACATGCTCCCACTCCCACCCCAGCAGCTGCATCCAAACTGATCCCGGAACCAACGGCCGGGATCGCCAGCGGGTGGCCGTTCAGATGTTCAGTGGAGCATGCAAGATGCTCTCTGCTGGTATTCAGGAACCTCTCGCCTTGTGGCCAGGCTTGTATGTATGCGGAATTCAGGTTCTTTTACTTTACCCTGTTCATCGTGTCTATGGGACGAGATGGATAGAAATCTGTAGGCGAACCAGATGGCATGTATGTAGAAGTAAAAAGAGATGCAGAGGCACATCATGGTACAGGACAGCGACACTTGGCCACGACAGGGGATGAAACCCTGGCCTTCTCTTGTGTATATCAGCGCGCGTATGATCTGATCTGAATGCGGTGCACAAAGCGATTTCCAACACCTAGGTCAACTGCGTTCTCATTGGCAACAACAATGCCATATTATATCACCAATGTTTAGATGGCATGAATGCAACTTTCATGTTTCCCAAAATAGATGACGTTTTTGGGTGTTCGTATATGGAAAGTTTGTAAATGTTTTGTAAAAAAATATAATATTTATATCTTTAGTTGTAAATTTATTAAAAAACTAATCTTTTTGATCTTTTCAACAATACTAATTGTGATTTGCTAATCGATGTTATTTACTATTTTTAAAAATTGACGAAAGAAACTTTCACGAACCGAGTAACCATATTACAAATTTAGTAGTACGGAGTATATACTGCAAGTTTCTTCCCAGTTTATGCGGCATATGCGACAGCAAGTGTCCAGAGTCCGTGAACGCTGCGCCGCGCGCGCGCCGCGGCGGCGCGGGCGGCGGGCGGCGAGGAAAGCGGAGCTCACCAACCCCATCCATCTGGCCATCCCGGTCGAGTTCGTCGACGGTCGTCCTCGAGTTCACAGGCAGCATCTGTACCAAATCCAAAAACTCCACGTAAATTCTAGAACACCTTTTCGTCCTTCCTCGTCATCGTCTCGCAACGCATGGTGCAGACGCACTTGACTCGAGCGCTGCGCAGCCGCAGCAAGCAAAAAAGGCTCATCAGCCCCACACCTACCGTGCCGAATGCCGACGACGCCGACGTGCGCGGCGCCGCGCGACAGGTAGCGTCCCAGAGCTGCGTTGAAATCCGCCGCGGCCCACCCGCGTGACGTCCGAATATCTCGGGGGGGGTTTATCCGGAGATTCCGGCGCTCGCGGCCGTGACACCTGCCTGCCGTGCCCCTCCCCACGACGCGACGCCGGTGAAAGCAACGGCAAGGAGAGGGAAGGCGTTCGGCGTCCGGCGTCCGTAGCAGGACACAGGAGAAAAGAGAGGGGCGGCGGAGCCGAAGCCGACGGCGACGGGGATCCGCGAGATCGCCGACTTTTCACCGTTCCTTTCATCGGTGGACCCTACACGTCTCCGATGATGATTCTGTGTGTGCCGACGAGGACGAGCCGAGGACGTCGCCGCCGTCCTCGTCTTGCCTTCCACGAGTTTGCTTGTCTGTCTTGCTATGCGGTCATGCCTAGCCAGAATCTTGGAAAGCACCTTTTTTTTCTTCTACTATTCTCTCGGGAATGCACCATGGACAAATGGATGCACGGCTCGAGGTTTCCATTGGATGATTGCTGATAGCATTTTCAAAGAAAAAGGATAGGAACAATCACAGCAACAGACACAAGAAACAAGCAACAATGGAAGAAGGGATATCCCAATTATCTGACACATCTGAATTCTTGAAAAACGAAACTAGATAACAGTTGTAGAGAAACTTGCTATTAGTTCCTTCATGTTATTCCAATGGAAAGAGAGAAGAAAAAGAAAAAAAAAAAAAAAAAAAGAGGCGAACAGTGGACACTGACGCATTCGGAATAAAAAGGTGGCGCCAAGAACTCCGGCGACGACGAGACACCCGACGACTACGACCATGGCACGATACAACACCGGGCGGTGGGGTTGGATTACCAACGCCGGCCGGCGACTGACAACTTGCTGCTGGCGACCGGACTTGTTTCACCAGGACGGACACGGGAACAGGGCTGCCATCAGACGGTGAGGCCGCGCATGAACTCCCACTCCTCGTCGTCTTCCTCCTCGGCGGCGCCGGCGGCCGACCCTTCCGAGTCGCTGCTCATGCCGCTGCTCTCGCCGCTGGACAGCACCGCGGCCTCCGGGTCGAACACCAGGTACGGCATTGCGCCGAAGGCTCTGGCGAGGGCGGCGGCCGTGGCGCCGTCGGTCCTCTGCTTCAGCACCTCGAACATCACCTCGGGCTCGTGCTGCATCGCGCGGAGCACGTCGGCGCAGGACGGGCCCGCGGCCGCGCGCGTCACCGCGAAGCAGTGGGGCCCGTCGCACTGCGACACGCGCACCACGCTGGGCCCGCCGAAGAGGTTGTGCAGCCCCCCGAGGGCCTCCTGGTAGGCGCCCCCGAGGAACATGCCCAGGTAGTAGCCGCGGGTGGCGTGGGTGGGGAGCTCGTGCAGCGGCAGGCTGTGCCTCCCGCCGATGAACTCGCTCACCTTGCCGTCGCTGTCGCAGGTCAGGTCCGAGAGCACGCCGTCGACGGCGGGCCGCTCCTGCAGGCGCTGGATCGGGATGATGGGGAACTGCTGCCCGATGGCCCACATGTCCGGCAGGGAGGTGAACACGGACAGGTTGATGTGGTAGGTGCGCGGCGGCTCGGGCGCGCCCATGCCGCGGGCGACGAGCTCGCAGAAGGCGTCCACCGCGGCGAGGTGCTCCAGGCCCAGGACCCCCTCCTTGAACTGCTCGGCGGAGCGCCGCTTCAGCTGGTCCGCGTACAGGGCGCAGGTGTCGGAGTCACCGCGCACGGCGGCGGCCATGACGTTGCGGTAGTCGGCGCGGCAGTCGTCGGTGAGCTCGTCGAGGAGGTAGGCCGTGGCGGCGTCCAGGCGGCCTGGCGCCGTAGCCGAGAAGGCCTCGAACACCAGGACCGAGTGGTGCGACACCAGCGCGCGGCCGCTTTCGCTGCAGATGATGGGGTGCTGCACCCCCTTGCGGTCACAGACGCGGCCGACGGCGGCCACCACGGCCGCCGCGTACTCCTCCAGGCTGTAGGCCACCGACATGTCGGTCTGCGCCGAGTGGGTCCCGTCGTAGTCAATGCCGAGGCCGCCGCCGACGTCGATGACGCGCATGTCGGCGCCGAGGCGGGCGAGCTCGCAGTAGATCTGCGCGGCCTCGCCGACGCCATCCGAGAGCAGGGCGGTGGTCGGGATCTGGGAGCCAATGTGGAAGTGCAGCAGCTGGAGGCAGTCGAGCATACCAATGGCCTTGAGCTTGGTGACCACGGACAGTATCTGCGCGGCGTTGAGGCCGAACTTGCCCTTCTCCCCGGACGTGGAGCCGAAGTGGCCGGCGTGCTTGGTGCGCAGCTTGGCGCGCATGCCGACGACGGGGCGCACGCCGAGGCGGCGGCTGGCTTCAATGACAATGTCGAGCTCCTCCTCCTGCTCGAGCACGATGACGGTGTTGAGGCCCATGGAGCGCGCCATGAGCGCGAGCGAGACGTAGCCGTCGTCCTTGTAGCCGTTGCAGATGAGCAGGGCGTCCGGGTTGCCGCGCGCGGCGAGGCAGCTCATGGCGAGCAGCAGCTCGGGCTTGGAGCCGGCCTCGAGGCCGAACCCAAACGGCGCGCCGAACTCGACAATGTCCTCGACGACGTACCTGTCCTGGTTGCACTTGACCGGGTACACGCCCTGGTACCGGGAGCCATAGCCAGTGGAGCGGACGGCGTAGCCGAAGGCGGCGTTGAGGGTCTCGACGCGGTGGCGCAGGACGTCGGGGGAAGCGCACGAGCAGGGGCAGCGGCAGGCCGAGCCCGCCGCCGGCGCGCGGGCCCGCGGCCTTGGCGACGACCTTGGCCAGGTCGATCTCCTGGCCCGGGAGCGTGGCGGCGCCGTGCGGGCACGGCGACGTCGCCGTCGTCGTTGACGAAGAAGTAGGGCGCGCCCCAACCGTCCACGTTGTAGAGCGCCGCGGAGAGGTCGGCCGACCACGCGGTGGTGTCAGCAGCGGCGGCGGGGCCCACCACAGGCGGGGCGGGGAAGCGCGCCGCCGCGTCGCAGGACGCGAAGGCGTGCGCCACGGGTGTTGCAGCGTCGACGGCGAGCGCAGGCATCTCGTCAGACAAAACCGGAGAATTCCACAGATTCGTTCGAGAGAGAAGAAAAAAAAAGGGTTAGCCTTTTCTTCTTTTTTTTGGGCGGTGGGTGGGATTTGGTTGGTTGTTTTTCCTGTGCTGTAAATTTGCTGTTTTGGATGGCGTTAGCTCGGATGAACAGGGAGGAATGGAATGGAATGGAACGGGGGGTTGCAGTCGATTGGATTAGCTAACGACAAGGAAGGAAGGAATCGAAATGATGATGATAATATATGAAAGAAGCAAGGAAAATCAATCAATAAGAAGAAGAAGGAAGAAGAAAAAGATGAAATCGAAATAGAAGGGGATCGAGATCGACCGTCAGGGCTGCCAAAAGAGGAAGTTCTGGAAGGGGAGGTAGAAGAACTCTAGGACGGGATTTTGGATCCTGTTGTGAGGAAGGGGGCTTTGAAAGCCGCCGAGGCCGGAGCCCCGGCTACCCCCGCAAACGGAGCAGGCGGTGGGTGCGCGCGCGCGGGGGAGGGTGTCGTCGCCGGAGGTGGAGCTCGGGGCACCCCACGCCGGCGGTCAGGAGGAGTCGGGGTGGGGGCGGGACGCGGCGGCTCTCGGGGGCAGGCGGTCGCGGGTGGCTCGCTCGCTCGCTCGCTCGCGGTGGGCTCGTTCACGACGAGGCGGGAGGCGGGAGGCGGGCGGCGAGCGGCGGCGGCCAATCGGGAGGGCGAGATGCGGGGGGGATGGATGGGCGACTGCGCGTCGTGACCGAGGCGAGGGTTACGGGGGCGCGCCGAGGCCGCTTTTATAGCGCCCGCTGCCTCCGGTGGGCCCGTACGCCCGCCCGCCGCGCGTCCCACCTCCCGGCTTCGCCTTTTGTTGGTGGTGCGTGGTGGTGGTGCCTCTCGCCGTCTCGTGGCTCCTGGGGCTGGCTGGCTGGCGTGCGGCGTGCCAGAACTCTTCTTCTCCCACCGGCCAGTCACCTCCCCCTGGTCGTGGGGTAGGTGTGTGCGTTTGACCCCAACAAAACGGGCCCAGTCGTCAGTGCCCGTGGCTGGGGCTGCGCTGGGCTGGTTCAGGGAAGCCTCGTCTGTTCCTGGCTGGCCGCTTGGCATGGACTGAGCTCATCACTCTCCAGCCACTGACGCCTGGGGTCCGGTCCGGTCCGGTCCGTTCGCATGGCGTTACCGTTCGTTTCGGCGGCTGCCCTGCCCGGCTGCCCCAGTGGCGGTTGTTGGGGTGGAGGCTAGCGGGCGGCTATCCCGGGGTCACGCTCTTTGTTGATCCCTCGCTTGTTCCGTTGCGCGTGGCTGCGGCCGCGACCCAGGGGACGCCGTTGGATCCGCCATCGCGCGGCGGGGAGTGGCCGCGACCGCGAGATCGGACTTCTCCCTGGTTTTGTATGCAGTTTACTCATGCGCATCTGTGGATTCGCTGCGCCCGGCCCTGCTGGGTGCTGGCTGCTCCTGCTGCTGCGATGCGATGCGAGGGGTCACCGGGATTCAAACGCGCGGGAGCGGCAGCTGGGGCCGGGGCGCGGGCGCGGGCGCACGACGGCCGCGTGAGCGAGGCGTGGCGAGCCCAAGGCGGCAACCCAGCGGCGGGGATTCTGCTGCGTTTGACCGCGCGCGGCGCCGCTGCCGTCCGTCCGCTCGGGCTCGCTCGGCCCACGCGCGCCGCGCGCTTTTTGCCCGCGGACGAGCGAGGGAAGGGAAAAAATGCGTGGCGTGGCGTTCGTTTACCCGGGCGAGGAGGAATCAGGCACGGGATAAGGAAGAGCTTTGAATTGCGGGGAAGGGGGTTTTTTTTTTCCTCTCGCTTCGATCAGCTACGTGTTTTTCTTCTTTTCCTCGCGTTTCTTTTTCTCCTTCTCCTCGCGCTACGAAAAGTACAAAACCATTGGCTGCCGGATAAGGTGAACTTTTACAGGGGAATTGTGTGGGAATAGAAAGACCGCTTTGTGTGTACTATGTAAATATACTCACTCAATTTTCAATTTTTTAAAAGTTTTTATTTTTCTAGATACATTATTTCACTTAGATATATGTTACATTTAAATACATAAAAAAACTCATGCTCGTCTTTCTAGATCTAGAGTAACTCAAATAATTCACTTTTATTTCCCTTGCTACATCTAAAATCAATCTAACCGAGAACAGAAGCGATGTTATCAAGACTAACATCTTCACATAACGTATATTTTGTTGAGTTCATATAGTATTTTGCTAAAGAATTATTATAAACTTTTTTAGGATCGACGAACCACGATAAACACCTCTAGATTCACGTCTAAATACACTGGCCTTGATAATGCTACTACCCCCAAACTCCATTTAGGCATCCTTACCACACCAACGTCCACACATGACCGACAAATGCCACGGACCCTCGTCATCATATTTCCATTACACCTTCTCTACCACTAAAAGTGGCTGTGTGGACTGTGGGCTATTTTTAGACCATCTCTACGGACACAAAGGGAGGTTTCATGCCATATGAATGATTCTAAACAACAGACAAATGGTTATGTCCGCTACATCACCAAAATTACCCACCATGCATGGTGTATTAACTCATTTGATACATACAAGATAAGTTAACTTTGAAAGAAAAAGTTTATAGTGGCCTGTTTTGATGCTCGCCTTAACTCTCATCCGCTTTTTTATCACTTTTTGTTGTTAGGTTGTGAGGTACTAGACTTTGTATGTGCTTGGTGGCATTATTATTCTCTATCTATCACCCAAAACTTGCAAAAGGAAAAACACCTCATCTATCGACTTGGGCGGTGCCACCGCTTTCTACTACCACCTCCAACTATACACCGCTGTCCACTTCTGATAGTCCGATGCTAAGAACCATTAGCTTTCCATCACTCCCCCAATCGCTAAGGTAGAGATGGGTGGATCGTGGGGTATTTTTAAAAAATTTATGAAAGGCCAAAGGCTTTGTGCCTTAGTGGTGAGTACAAGCACAAACAACACGCAACAATAAAGATAGCATGAGCAGTAAATTGCTAGATCTGCCTGCCATGCTCAATTTTATTGGCTTATCCATTACACACAAAGACAATTTTATTTGGAAATTCAAAATTTTAACTTAGCGATCTATTTGGTAGTTGCCTTAACTATTCTTCATCGGTTGTCGCTTCATAGTGCCAGGTAGTTCCGCTAAACTCTAAAGTCAGGAGGTATGTAGTGGTATCTTATGTGTACAAGGTGGTTGGATCTTTTGTCTTCTAAACGTGTTAGAATCGTCAAGCTCTATTTGTCGTGACTATCATGTCACTTAACGTTTACAAAAGAGTTATCCCATCCGCTGACTTGGGTGGTGCCACCACTCTTCACCACACCTGCTTTCCCCTATCTATCACCCCTTTGGTATTGGCTTTTGTATAGTTAGTCTCATGTAGATGAGTCAACTCGTCTAAAAAATAAGACCTACCGACCCATGAATCAACTATATAGAGCACCTTGACCGACCTGACCAATGCGTGGTGCTCGCATCAGTTCATCCCGAGGCTAAGGTGGACATGTGTGAAGCATGGTATATTTCCCATGCACCTTTACAAACATTTAAGAGGTTTCGTGCCCTAGAAGTCGCGCGCATAAACCGTGGGCGCCAACAAAAGCGTTTTTATAGGTTCAAGGACGTGCAGTCTGTGGGTAAGGTAAAAAAAAGGACGAATGCACGGGTCACAGGGTTCTTGTGTGCTTACTGACTACTGTGAACTGAGGCAGTCTTCGCATGGGCGCATGAGGGAAAAATTACAGTGAACGGTAGCAAAGCGCTCAGTTTCTCTTCAACGGGGAAACAAATTAAAAATTACAGGGGCTGGACTCGAAAGCACACCACACCACCTGGCACCTGCATCCATCCCGTCCGCCGTCCGATCGACCAAAAAAGGCAACGGCGGCGTCGTCGGCAGCGAATCCCTTCCCGGATGGCCTGGCGGCCCCTGCTGTAGTGCTGCTGTATGGATGGGCCCTACTCGCCTGTGCGTCACGGAATCCTTTACGGAGATCCGCGGCAGGACCGCGTCGGGACGCCGCGTCACTGCAAGTGGGGGCCGCCCGTGCCCTCCCTTCCCACCCTCGCGCTCTCGCGTCCGCAGTCCGCTCCGCCTCTCGAATCAAAAATCCACTTTGGTCGGCGTGGTGTGTGGCGTGCCGTG